>CM076577.1:1464844011-1464942131 GCA_034641835.2 Pinus albicaulis
GTTGATCTAGTGCATAGGGCAATGCCAATTCAAGATTCATCTATCAAAGATGAATTAATAGATTAATTAGAATTATGCGGGGCAATGCCAATGCAAGATTCATCTCTCAAAGATGAATTAGTTTTGAGATGCTCTTCTTCAAAAATTCAAGATTCATCTCTCAAATATGAATTAGTTTTGAGAAGATCTTCTTCAAAAATTCAAGATTCAACTCTCAAAGATGAATTAGTGTTGAGACTCTCTCCAAAATTTATTGATGGACATTGTAACATATCTTAGATATGTGTGCGTTTTGTACTTATAAACGCGTCTATTTTAATGACCACGTGTGTTTTTCAATTATATACCAAGTGTGCTCCCACCACACCATGTAAAGCGCAACTTGGTGAACTTCACATTTACAACAAGTGGTGAACTTCACATTTTTATAAAATTAAAATGCGGGGACTTCAATTTTTTATTTTTTTAAAAATGGAGTTTCACTTCCTTTTTAATGACAATGTGTTTTTTTCAATTTTATACCAAGTGTGTTCCCACCATGTAAAGCGCAATTTGGTGAGCTTATCATTTTTATAATTTTTTTTTCTTAAGTTGAGTTTCACACATAAATTAGTGCTTTGAAAGTTGTGTTTTACCTAATTTGTGTACAGTAAATTACATTAATTTTCTGAAATTTATTTTGAATCTATTTTAAATTCTAGTCATTTAAAAAAATAATTTTAAATGTCCCTATATATATATATATATATCATGGAGAATGAATGACGAAGATCAATAGAATCCCATATCTCTACAAGAAGGGAGGATCAGGGATCGAGGGATGTTCATGGTATTTAAATATAATCTTAAATCTCCATACATGTGTGTACATATGGAATTCATTTTTTATCGACTTTGTGAGTTAAATTAGTTGTTAATAAGTTTATTTTTTTTTATTTTTTAGGAGATAAGAGGAGAAGGGTCTCTACGCCATCCATGGAACATGCCCATAGTTCACCCAGTCATGGTATGGTTCACGCAATTTAATCAATGAATATGTAAATGTATTATATGTATGAATGTATTTTTCAATTGATTATAAATTCATATTTTTTATGAAGCTTATCTCTCGTCTCGAGAGGTTGGTGGTGGTTCAAATCCCCTTAGAGGGCCATCAATAACTGCTAGGAAGTTGCATGAAGGTGGTGATATTTATCCCCTTGAAGGCCAATCAATGGCTGGTGGTGTTGGTTCTCAGCAGGGTCATTCTGGTTCTCAACAGTTTCAGGGTGGGGAAGATGCTAGCCAACCACATCAAGGTTGCCATCAATTTGAATATTTTTTTCATTCAATTTGTAAAAAATTTCTTACATGTGTTTTTCATAATATACAAAATTTTATATATTGATGCAGAGGTTGAAAATTCTCCAAATGTTGGTCGAAATAGACATAGGGTAGAATGCTTCATTCAAGAAGAAGGTTTTCCACCCACCACGACATATCCAGCTGACATTTCCAATATACCATGGGAAAGAAACATGCATCAATGCACCTTAGAAAGTTGTCAAAAAATTAATGAAAAATTGCAGAGAGATCTCATGTCTTTGACTCTACCTGCTGAGAGTCCACAAAGCTTGGAAATAGTTACACATTCTTTAGGAAAACTAGTAGATGTGTACCAAAAGATTGGGAAAACCACGGACACTTTTGTGGATGTCATGAGAAAAAGAAAGGAAACAATGATGGGACCCGATAAATGGGAGGCTGTTAAAGAAAGAGTGACAACAACAATGGCAAAGTCTATGTTTAATTTTAAAGAAGGGCCGAAAAGAAAGATGCTGAAGGTAAACTATTTCAAGCACCCTAATATAGCTCACTATTTGTATGATAGACACCTTGCAGCTTATGGAAGACTCCCATGGAACGACGAGGTTCCACTTTATTTTGTAAAATTATTTTATGCAGAATTATTTTTGAAAATGAAACCCAATTACAATGACATTCCCTCTAAATTTTTTGGTCCTGGGAAAGGTCAATTGTGTGACCATAGGGGCGCTAGGTGTGATGTTGAGTTGCCTCGTCCAGAGCCACCATTGGTTAGTCGACTTGTTCATGTTGAAAATTTGCGGTCAGAGATGGAAGTCACTTCTCAAATTAGTTGAGAAGCAAGGGATGTCATCATCGACAATGTTCACTGTGGATTGGGTGGAGTCGATATTTGTCTGAATCGACAAAGAGCATGTGAGAATGCATGGGCCAATTTTGTGTATTATACAAATGAATATATTGACAACATGAGTGTTGAAGATCTGAAAACATATGCAAAGAATTTATTGTAATGGTTGGCACAACAGTACCCAAAATGAGGAAGCCGGCATGGGAATAGTATGTGTTAATAGTTAGGATTCAATTTATTTTTACTTACATACACTACTTATATATATATATATATATATATATATATATATATATATATATATATATATATATATATATATATATATATATATATATTTATTTAATATGCTTTAGCATTAATCTAACAAAAATGTATTATTATATGTTAACACCATTTCCAGTTGTCACGCTTGATGAATGAAGAAAATGTTAATATCACGTTCGAAGCCTCAGGTTGAAAAAATCAAGATAGGTCTCACCATCAGGATATGTTGGAAAATGTTAGTGTTTTTTAAACTTGATGTTCTTAAAATAAATAATTGTGCACACATGTACATTTTCATGTATATATAATAAAATTTTTTTACAGATTTCGATTCCGTCCGATGTTTTTGGGATGGTGGTACCTTCTTCTTCCTTAGTAGATGTACCTTCTACTTTCTTAGGAGATGTGCTAGGTTCACAACAAGTATGGACAATTTTTCACTTTTAAGATTTATATGTTTGTAAGTTATATATATTCCACCTCAAAAAGTTCCATTAAAAAATGAGATATATCTATATCTTGAGTGATTTTAAATTTTTTGAATTTTAGGTTTTTGGATATTTTCTTCTCGAGCCTCTCTTAGGATATGTGCCAAATCCACCTGCAGAAGTATTCAATTTTTCACTTTTAAATATATATGTTTTTAATTTATAATTTATAAATTGAAGTTTAAAAGTTTTATTATAAACTGAGCTCTTGATCTTGAGTTATTTTATACTTAAATTAAATTTTTTTATTTTAGGTTTCTATAGAGGATTTATTTTCTCGACAGACTCTAGCGATGGAGATAGGAACATCCACAACATTTCAACCATTTGAACAAGTTGTCTATTTTTTTTAATATTATTGAAAATATATATATATATATATATATATATATATATATATATATATATATATATATATATATATATATATATATATATATATATATATATATATACACACATGTATATATATTAAAAATATATATATATATATTAAAAAAAATCAATTGAAAATGCATATATATATATACTTATTATATATTATATTGTATTTTACTTTTTGGAGATGTTCCCAGCATGGGGTTGTAATTTGACAAACCTTTCAATGGAGAGATATCATGCAGTTATTACATATTTTTTATATTTGCTTTTACATAGAGACTTCTATATATTCTCACTCATTTTTAAAACATAAAATTTTAATGTTTGTACGTGCATTGTGTACAGGTTCCCCATGCTTCGCAAGATAGCTCGCGAATTGAGACTCTGCTAGGAAAGACACTACATCCATCTGTATTTGATGGATGATTTCTAGATTTGATTGAGATTTCTAGTCTTAAATTTACTTTTTTATATATTATCTAGATTTTAAATTATATATATATATATATATATATATATATATATATATATATATATATATATATATATATATAACTTGATACTTATTAATTGTTAGATCTACAAATTTTGGACATATTTTATTTGAGCATTTGGATAGTTGAGCTACTAGTAATGTTGTGATCTATAAATTAATGTTTTTCTTTTGAACTACATTTGGCATGTGAAGTAATGTCGTGTTATAATTTGTTTTGTTTTTAAAAGTTAAGTTTTGGATGGTTGAAGTAATTTTGGCATGTGAATGTGAAGTAATGTTGTGTTATAATTTGTTTGGTTTTTAAAACTTAAGTTTTGGATAGTTGAACTACTAGTAATGTTGTGATCTCTAAATTAATGTTTTGCTTTTGAACTACATTTGGCATGTGAAGTAATGTTGTGTTATAATTTGTTTTATTTTTAAAACTTAAGTTTTGGATTGTTGAAGTACATTTGGCATGTGAAGTAATGTTGTGATCTATAATTTTTTGTTAAATTAAAAGTTAAGCTTTGGATGGTTGATCTACATTTGGCATGTGATATAACGTTAAATGTTTTTATTGGATATTTGAACTACATTTGGCATGACATGTGAAGTAATGTTTTGATATAATCAAAAAGTTTTTAAAACTCAAGTTTTGGATGGTTGAAGTACATTTGGCATGTTAAGTAATGTTGTGATCTATAATTTTTTGTTAAATTAAAATTTTTAAGTTTTGGATGGTTGATCTACATTTGGCATGTGATATAGTGTTAAATGTTTTTATTGGATAGTTGAACTACAATTGGCATGTGCAGTAATATTGTGAAGTACAATACACACACACACACACACACACACACACACACACACACACATATATAAAATAATCATAAGATTCTAGGTCTTGTTAGATGTGTTGAAAACAATCATAAAATTTTAAAAATACAATCTATAATGTACATATATGTCCATTATTTTTCATCAATGCACATAGAAAAGCTATTTGAATAGTTAATTTATTTCTAGAACATATATATCCAGTAATTCAACATTTTTCATCAATGTCAATAGAATTAAGCTACTTTTCATCAATGGTTATAGAATTTATCTACTTTCAGTTAATTGCATTCTAGAACACACACACACACACACACACACACACACATATATATATCCACAGACACAGACACAGACACACACACACACACACACACACACACACATATATATATATATCCACAGACACAGACACACACACACACACACACACACACACACACACACACACATATCCAATGCATGCAACAATTTTCATCAATGCACATAGAAAAGCTACTTTCAGTTAATTGCCTAGAACATATCCGATCATTGGATAGACAAATTTTGTACTAGATTTTCTATCAGGAAGAGAGATGTGGGTCAAATCCCACCAAAAGTCGAAGAAGTTCTCCAAGTCTCTTGTCTGAAAGGAATATTCATACAAAACTATACTGTGGATGATTTCTTTACATTTCATACTTTTTACTAGAAAATTCCATGAGAAAACTTGTATTCACATTGATAAAGTGTATATATCGATACGTGAAACATTTTTCATCAATGCACATATAGCATTTAACTACTTGAACAGTTAATTGCATTCTAGAACACACACACACACACACACATATATATCTAATACATGCAACATTTTTCATCAATGCATGTATATAAAAGCTACTTTCAGTTGATCCTAGTGTGCATGTACCAAAACAATTTGTACATGTGCAAACACTTGCACAGATAACATAACAAGGCAGCTCAATTTTTAGTTGAGTTCTAGAAGTTCTAAAACATAATCCAAAGAGAAGAAATTGTTGGGCAGTTCAATCAAAAAAATTCCAATGGAATGCCATCTTCAATGATCCGTTCATGATCAGATTTTGACATTTTCCATTTCTTAATTTTTGTTTTTTTCTTTGATTGAACCTCTATTAACTTTATGTGTGCTGCACACACCAAGTGACTATATTGAAAACTTATGACATCAGGTTCATAGTCTTCAAAGTAAACAAAATCCCCACTTTGATTAGTTTGTCTGAAAAAATAACCTTTCAGTATAATAGATCCTCTTTCATATGGAAACCCATGATCATTATAATTTTCTAATAATTTCATTTTCGTTTAAATTTTTTTGCCTCAATGCTCCTTCACATTTTGGTTGTTGTCGATCGTTTTTATTACAACAAAAAATCTCTTACGTAAAAGAAACTTAACAACTTAAATATCTGTTTAAAATTATTTATACATATTTATCATTTGACAATTCAAATGTTACCTTCTCTAACAAGATCAGAAACTCAATCACCATCTGACGATATTGTAGTCTCCTCTGATTGAATTTCTTCAAACATTTTCACGGCCTTTTTTCCCTTTGTATTTAGCTCTATTTGTTTCCAATATTTTACATACATTTTGTTTTCACAAACGTCATTGGATTCTATGTTGTCTATGCAAACATGAAAAAAACAAGAATACTTTCTTTTATCCAATAGAGACACATTTCTGGACAACTTTGTTTCAATTGAATGCAATTTTCGAGTCCCTTTTATTGTTTCAACGTCATTTCCAATTGATCTATCTACATCTTCGATCCCAATATGCCAAAAAAGCCTTTATATGGAAAATTCAAAGAAGAATGTAAATATGGTATCAAAATAAAATCAAAGTTAATCAACTGTGATAAATGTACATTGTTTAAATTTAGATATCCAATAAAAATTAAATTGAATGTACATTCGCACTTCCCTTGATAGGTTAGTTTCATGGCTTAGAGTAGCGATGCATCATTGAACAAATTCTTTAGCGTCCACAAGTTGGCTTGCAGAGGGATTCATTTGATATCTTCGAAGTGCTTGTTTTATGCATGCCCCTGCACCGTCATGTTCTCCTTTTCTATGACCAGTCTCGAAGAAATTCCAACAACGTTTAATGCCGATTTTCTTATGAAGATAACACAACCAAAAGAATGATCGTGCAGATTTGAATTGACCTATGCATCCATATGACCATATCCAATGTTCATTGAATGTTATTCCATGACTTTTCAAGGATTCATAAATATTTCCAAAACAGTATTGTACAGAAAATGTATCATGTGTACGATCATCACTGATATAAAAGTGATATTCTTTAATAACATGTCGGTTTCACTGGTGATTTCTATATGATCGATGTTTTGTTCAGCATGTCTATATAGAATATGGACGAGCATGGAGACTTGGTCAAAATGATAGTATTCACTCTGAATTTATTTTTGTGGAACAAATGTGTAGTTTTCTGCAAAATCAATTACTGACAAAATGGTCCTTGGTGGAAAAAATTCATGGAAGTTTTTGAGTTGCAAGTCTTTCCATCGAGCTCTATGGGAATGCTTAGTGTATTTATAAATTTCTGCCTCAAAATTTCTCGAAAAGTCTATCACAAAAATTTCTTCTTCTCATAATTCAATTCTTTTAGCACTATTTGCACCTTGAATCGATGTATGGATATATTCATATCTCTTCCATTTCACTTTCATGTTGGAAAATGATTGATCATTTATATCAATACGATATTTGTTTTCAAATTTAGTCAAATTTCCACAATCATCGCATTTTTTACTACCAACACATTTCTTTTCGTAAAATCGTTCATCGCTTTATCTTTCACATAGGATTTGAGATATGAAATCACGGATGGTGGAAGGAGGAGGTGAATCCTTCCAAAATTTTCTACCAAAATTAAGGAATGTGTCATAATATAACTCAAATTCCACATGATAATGACAACAACAAGTGTCGTGTACGGTGATAGGTTTTACATACCATGGTTTTTGTTGAACAAAAGCACTGATTGACACATGAATTTCATGATTCTCTTCTTTGAAATTTTTGAACAACTCTATCTAAGTGGTTTCCAATAATTTTTTTCATGTTCTTCGTACTAATTTCGTGCTATTCTTCTTCGCATCACATCCCTTGCATTTGGCGAAACACGTGAATTTTTCTTCCAATATTCATATATTATTTGTTTAACATGTTCTCCAACTCTATCTTTTTATGGTTGCCTACAAATAGCTCTCCAACAAGCGAGTTCATCATTTACATCTATTTGCAACCGAAATTTCCGATGTTTGTGAAAAGTTTTTCATGAGGTTCCTAATGCTGTGCCATATATTTTACCAAGCGATTCTCTTTAGTACTTGATGAAACCATTGCCATATGTATTTCTCTACGTACAACTGAAACATTTTTCTGTCTAGATCTTCTAATTGAATTTATAGCACTATTTATATTTTGTATCACATTTTTCTTCATCTTTTTATCTTTGGTTGATTTTTGAATACCCAATAAAGTCGTAGCTTCTTTTAATTTCCTTAATGATAGGAGACCTTTCAGCTTGAACTATCACATTTTCCTTTATGAAGTACGTACCATAAAATGTGGTTAACACGATATCGTATATAATGGTTAGCTCTTTTACCTCCATATGTGTGAGTGTCAACATTTTCTAACATCTCATCATTGACATTGATTTCATCTGTACATATTCAAATTAATAGTACATAATAAGTGTACATATTCAATAAATAACTAAATTAATAAATATATGTATAATTTCAATAATACATGCATGTGTTCAACACACACACACATATATATATATATATATATATATATATATATATATACCTTGTGATTCAATTTCTTCACTCGAATTTCTTTCAACATTTTCAACATCTTCAATCATTGGTTCAATATCTCTTTCACTTTCTCTTTCAAAATTTTGTATCTCATCATCAATGTTTTGAGGAATAGATATATCTGTTTACATTGCAAAATATTTTTCAAATTAGTTCATCAAATAAAAATTAAGCTTCACATTTTACACTAGGAAAATTTTAAATATATCAAACTCATAATATTTACATTTACATACCTGCTTCAACTTCTAGTCAAGGTTGATTTTCCCCTTCAATATTTGAGAGTGTTTCTATCTTTCTTTTGCGATATTGTATCATCTCTTCTTTACGTTCCTCAGGGTCTCTTTTTCGATCATATTTTCTCATACAATTCCTTCGATTTCCCATGATAATAGAGTATGAAGTTAAAAAAATTTCCTTCAAAAATTTAGACAAAAACTCAATTAAAAAAACATCACTAAAGATTTAATTTAAAAAAAACTCATTTTAAAAATTTTGCAAACACTACATATTTCAATCCAAAACACTCACTTCAAAAAATCCGAGAAAAACATGTCTTATAAAAATGAAACGAAGCCCAAAATATTTCCTTACAAGTCCTACAAAAAAATTTCATTTAAAAAGTTAGACAAAAACTCATTTTAAATAATCATTATAAAAGATTTACTTCAACCCAATACACGTACTCTAAAAAAATGTCACTTAAAAAAATGCTTGCAAAAAATGTCCATTGAAAATTAATTCCAACTTCTTAAAAAATGCCACTTTAAAAAATGCTTCAAAAAAGCCTCTAAAAAAAATACTTCCAAAAAATGTCCAAAAAATGTCCCTTGAATATTAAGCCTAAAAAGAGTCCTTTTGAAATTAAACTCAAATACATACCTTCAAAAACAATGAAATTAATCCCAAATCCATTCTTTCAAAAAAAATGAAGACCAAAAAACATCCAAAAAATGTATCACATACCTCCAAGAAATGTCCTTTGAATGTTCCTCCAAGAAAAGTCCTTAAACCCAAAACAATTTTTTGCAAAAATGTTCTTTGAATGTACCTCCAAGAAAAGTCCTTAAACCCAAAACAATTCTTTGCAAAATCAGACCAAGACCTTTGTAAAATCAGATCAAATGTGCGAAAATATGCGAAAATAATGAATGATTTTGCGGAAATTTATTTTGCCGCGAAATTTTTTTTTGGAGGGGCTCTGTGGTATTTTCCAGCCGACAGAAAATTGGGTAAAAGTTCAGCCGAAATTTTATACAAAATTTGGCCGAAATTTTATGTTGTTAGACTTGATGGGCCGTCAGTGCAAAAAACAATTCGGCCGAACTTTTTCTAAGAGTTCGGCCGAACTTTTTCTAAGAGTTCGGCCAAACTAACATGTCAGCAATTATGTAGAACCAAGCTCTGAATACATATCTGGAACTTTGGACTAATTAAACTCCATGAAACATTCTGAATTAACTGCTGGAACCAAGATAAGCATTTGCGGAATTGAATCTACTTTTAGGAAATATAAATTTTATGGAATTTCATAATATTTACTAGTTTTAATTAATTTTGTAATAAAATAGGTGCTAACAATTTCTAAAGGTCATTGTGATTCAGTGAAATCATAATTCTGTATCTTCCAAAATACAATGTAAAAAAATTGAAAAAATTATGGTGCATTAAATTGGTTCGTCGTCTCTAATGGGTAGTTTTTATATTTTTAGTTTATAACCTGTATGTTAAGAAATTTCTTGCATTGCGAAACATATTCAAAATATGCAGATTTTTCATATCGAATCAGTTCAAAAAATCTAGTAATTATGATATGCATCTGTTGGCTTTGTAAATATGACGAAACTGAAGTAGACTCTGTCTAGATTGTTGTAACACATTTTGTTTCTCAAAAACAAAAATTTTCAATGAATACAACATTGCGTATTAACATGAATTCTTGTGAATCCTTTGATTGTTAAAAAACACACAGTAAAATAAATGCTAAGTTGACATATTAAATTTGTATAAATTTTTTCCAAAAAATAAGTAATAGAAAGCTAATAAAATTTTTGACAACTTTCATTTTTATTGCAAAATGAAATTCTAAACAGAAAAGTTGTTTTAGCTTGCAGAAAGTTGAAAAACAGAAAAAAATGAAAGTTTTCTCTCAAAAAAGGGAAAAAAGTGTAACCCAACTTCACATTTTCACCCTTTCACATCTATACGTCCTTGCTATTTTCATATGAACTACATAGCTACTTAACTCTACCTTTTCTCTTTTTCCCCTTCGCTTAGAGGTTGAGCGTGCTACCCTAACCTTTGGCTAGAGTCCTATAAAAACCTCTTTTGAATAATGGGCCAAACCTAGTCATTTCTCAAATACGCTAGCTAAAGAACCTGATACTACCACATGGATTATGCAATGCTTGATCGTATAACTCTTTCTTTGTTCGGATCATAATTGAATCGTACTTCCTGGTGACTCTGATAGGGGATCAAAGCAAGATCGATGACTAACTCCCAACTCTCGAATAAGTTGTTCGGTCGTGGACCTCTATCAAATATGTGATAGAGATGAAGTATTTTGTATTTCTCCTGGAGAAATATCCCGATCCCATCTTCTATGCTTTTAATTTGACTTTTGACTCATAATCCAAAGAGGGCCTAGCTAGGTAAAGAAGGTCCATGGAGATGTCGCCCAGGAGGGGTGAACTCGATCATCCTCTATTGTGTTATGTGATTTCTGTGAGTTATTTTACTACATTGCATTTTCTATTTATGAGTTTAAAAAATCTAACTAAATCATAACTACCTCATCAAAGACACATGAACCTTGACATTTTAACTCCTTCAAAAATGGTTAAATGAGATGAACCTTAAGCACATTTTTAATAATGATGAGGGAGCTTGCATAGAAACAACAAGTTTTCCCATATTCATATCACTAAAAATACCACAGGTAAATGCCATGGGTGAATGAATACCATGAGTGGATGCCACTTATGATACCATGCGTAAATTCCATGGGTGGATGAATACCGTGGGTTGATGCCATTTACAATACCATGGGTAAATTCCATGGGTGGACGGATAACATGGGTGGACGAATACCATGGGTGGATGCCATTTTCCATTCATATCATTTATTCCTCCTTAAGAAGAAATGGTTCCCATTGCATGAAGTTCCCCCTTGAAAAGCCTTTGTTGATTATGAAGAGCCACTGAAGGGAAGGGTTTTGTGTGGTTAACCCATAACCGTGATGAACGAAGATCCGAGGATAGAGATACCCTGTAATGCTTGTGACCAACTGTGATATTGATAGTGTGTAACATAGCAAATGGAATTCGATAAAGTGTGGGTATGTGGATGACCCATAACCATGACAAACGAAAATTTGAGGATATAGATACCTTGTAATGCTTATGACCAACTGTGATGCTAGCAGTGTGTGGCATAGAAAATAGACTTCGATGAAGTGTGGGTTTGTGGATAACCCATAACCATGGTAAATGAAGATCCGAGGATAGTACCCTGTAATGCTTGTGACCAACTCTGATACTAACACTGTGCGGCCTAGCAAATGGACTTCGATGAGAAGAATTTTGTGCGGTTGACCCATAACCGTGATGTTGATTGTTGATGAAGTAGAAGGTGTTTGCATAGCCTGGGTGGGAGGGCAGGTCTTCAAATAACCCAAGCTGAATGCTGCTATGCTGGAACTGATGAATGCGAAGCAGGTTCCTACTAAATTTGGGTGTTTAAAATCACTCTCTAGAGGCTCTAGACTCTCAGATTCACGCTGTAATTGTCGCATTGTCACACATTTTCTTAAAAAGTAGCTGATTTTAAATAATCGATAACTCCCTCATTTAGACTCTGATTCAACAGTTCGCACTAATATTCAAGTGTATTCTATCTAAAGTAATTACCGGTTAGATTTCCATTATTCTATTCAGGTTTGTAAATGCATGAAAGTTTGGGTAAATCTTGATTTCACTTTTTGAGAAATGAGAATTACATAATATTGTGAATTCAATTTTATGAAGGAAGTTCAAAGTATTTAATGATTCTAACCTAGAAAAAAATATATCTGTAAGTAAGGATATTTTCTACAATAATATTAGTTATAGATAAGCTTATTGTTTGTCCCATTTTCATGCAAATTGTGAAGATATTTCTTTTATTCCACAGAAAATGGAAACAAAAGGTGTAAAAAGTAGAAGGTTCCTACATAGCCTGAGGTGGGAGGGCACGTCTCCAAATAACCCAATCCAATGTTGTTATCTTGGAACTGATGAATTTAAAATAGGTGCGTACTAAAGTGGGGTGTTTGAAATTACTATTTGGAGGCTCTAGACTCTCAGATTCGCACTGGAACTGCCCCGCCGTCACAAAATTTCTTAAAAAATAGCTGATTTTAAATCATCGATAACTTCCTCATCTAGAATCCGATTCGACTGACTTTTTTTTTGAAATTAGGTGGTTTTTTCAAGGGGAGATCAGATCTATAACCATTTATGTAAAATTTCACACTGAAAAGGAAAAAAATATTAGGAGAGCCGTTGTCCATGAATTTTCGTTAGAAACTTTTCTGCAACATTGTTGATTTTGAATCAATGATATCTCCCTCATTCGGACTCTGATTCGACTGATTGATTTTTTGAAATTAACTATTTTTTGCAAGGAATCCATATCTACTAGTTGTTTTTCTAAAAAAAATTCACCAATATTTTCAGATCTACTCTACAAACTCATCGCGCAAACAATTCCTGCAAAAAAATGAAAAAAAAAACAAGAATTCTTCCTACTTTGTCCAAGAAAGTGCTCCATGAAGGTCGTGAAACTTGCATGGAGTTTTCTCAATATGGCTGCAAAACATTGAAACTAAAATATGCTTCAAACCCTTATTCCCATGGATTTGTAACCTGAATCTGGTACCACTAATCCAGATCTTGGGGGAGGGTCCCAATATCTAAAAAATTGAAATGGATCTCGCAAGATCAACAAAATTAGAATGCGAGAAAAAAAGGAGAGAACACACAGTAAAGAAATCCACAGAGATTTTTTTATTAAAACAGAGAATAACTATTGTGGATAATCTCCCCTTTTATAAAATGTGACTTGTTACTTATAGCATTTTCTTGTTACAATATCACATGTAAAGTCCATACATGGGTAAATACCATGGGTGGATCTCACTTACAATACCATGGGTGGATGACACTTACAATACCATGGGTATATTCCATGGGTGGATAAATACCATGGATGGATGAATACCATGGGTCAATTCCATTTACAATACCATGGGTAAATTCCATGGGTGGATGGATAACATGGGTGGATGAATACCATGAGTTTATTCCATTTTCCATTTGGATCAGAAAGCGCCCTATTCTCAAGTGCATTCTATCTGCAGTAATTACTGGTTAGATTGTCATTATTTTGTCTAGGTTTATAAACGCATGAAATGAGAATAACATAATATTGTGAATTCATTTTATGAAGGAAGTTCAAAGTATTTAATGATTCTAACTTAGAAAAAAAATATCTGTAATCTATGAATTTTGGATAAAAGAACTTCTATATTTCCATTAATAATTAATGATATTTTCTACAACAATATTAGTTATAGATAAGATTATTGTTTGTCCTGTTTTCATGCAAACTATGAGGATAGTTCCATTTAATTACATGATTATTATTATAGAATTTATCAGTATATGAACCTTTATTCCATAGAAAATGGAAACGAAGGTGTAAAAATTAGTACAGTTAACTTACAAATATTATCTGTTTTTTTCTAGTTAAGATTAAATTTTGTTTCTTGATAGGAAATTTCAAATTAAACTAATAGAGTTGATAGTTTGGAGGTTTCTTTGGTGTAGATTTTGAGATAAAAAAACTCGGAATATCCATAGTCTTCATTTTTAGTCTATGTTTCAAGTCTAGGGTAGTAAGTGGACGATGTTCTATCATTCATACATGATAAAATAGAAGTTTATGAGTTTGGACAGTAGGTCAAAAACCAAAATTATCCAACTACTACACTAAAATCCTTGGGGAAATCTTACTATTGTATATTTAGAGATTAAACTATTGATGGAGTAGCTATAAGTTTAAATTAGGAAATCAATATATATAAAAGGAAACAATGCATGCATTACAAGTTACATTAATAATTAATTGACAAAACACCGTCTGAAGAGCGCATATTCAACATAGAAAAGTTACTTATTCAATAGTGAACCACATACTCTTTGGAAATTTAGGAGAACAACATTGTAGTGTTATATATAAGACAATTATATCAGGGTGTGGCACAATTTAACACTAAAAATATCCAAAATAGCAGAAAACCCAACAACGACGTCATAAAAGTTACCATAGAATGGCAAAGCCTTTGGTTTAAAGAAGACCACACAACTATTGGTCCAGATTTGAGCAAGGTAGGTATTAGCGTTCTTTGATACCATATTAAAGTCACACATGGAGAAAATAAGAGATAAGATAAAATGTGAGTTACACTTATTATATAATCGATATAAATTTATAATACATTCTAATGACTCTTGCTTTCCATATTCCAAGTGGTCTCTTGGAAACCATTGACTATACCAACCCTATACCCACAATAAGAATGACTTGGCCAGTGAAATTATAATGATTGAGACCCCATTGATAGAAGGGCCTGATAAGTCTTATGATTTGATGGGTAAAAGGGTAGGATATTACATTGCCTCACCTAAAGAAGTTAAATTCAACTCCATTGTAAATTGTCTTTATTCATCCATATGAATGAATACCCATCATAATTATGATGGTTATTCATTATTTTAAGTATAATTTATATAATACTTAAATTAAAATTTTATTAAATATTAAAAATGATTTATTAAATATTAATAAATCATCTATTAAAAATTATTTATTTATTGATTAAATTAATCTACATTCATTTAGATTCCTGATTTACTAAGCAGAGGGAGATATAAAATCTTTGGAAATCTTCCTCCTTTTTACTATTTGAAGATTCTTCTTTATGAGGGTGTTTTGAACCTTCTCCAGTTTCCTTTGCCATAAAAGCTTCATACATAAGTTTCACCATCCTTTGCATTTCTTTGAACTCCTTCTTGACAGCCTCTTCGTTCATGAGCTCCTTGATGGCCTGACATTTTGGCTGTTGATTCAAGCAATATCTCTGCGGCTTGTACCTCTTCAACTTCTTCAGCCTATTGTGAAATTAATTCCTCTTCTGATTCAAGTGTTTCCTTGAGTGGTACTTTGGGTAAGTATTCTGCTATCTCAGCCTTCTTCCTTCTTCTCCTAACTTCTAGACTAGTTATTAGTAGCTTCCCTTCTCCTCTCCGCAATCTCAATCTTGTAAGCATCAATAATTTTGCACTATTAAAAACTCTTCAATTAAAACAAGCAAGAAACCTTGTGCTTTGATACCAACTTGATCTAAAATTACTTGCTAGTTAATGTTGTGCTAGTTTCATTTCAGATATAAACATTTCTTTGCATTGTTTTACTTATCCTTCATGAATTTGTTTAAGACCATGTGTTTGGCAAACAATGTACTTAGTGAAATTATGAGTTTGTCATAGGCTTAAAAAGGATAATTTTAAATGATAGAATAAAATAAATAGTAAATACAATAAGCACATATAACATAGATTAACACATAGAATTTTGATAAAGGAGTTCACCCATTTCGGGCAACATCTCCTTGGTCCAACTTCATAGTGTGACTTTTGTATTAGCTTCAAGTGTGCTCAAATTATTCTTACAAGCTTTAGAACCTCTTGGAACCCATTCCAATGAGTTTATAACATCATAATGTCTTAAAAATGACTATTTTTTTGTTGTATTTGGACTCTGGATGCTCTAGAAATGACCCCAACACCTGTTGGCCCTAGCCTTGGAAAATCTTCAAATGTACTAAAACACCCGTAGATCACCTTTTATGCCTCTGAAAATTACTCCATTTAGTTCCTAGCATGAAAATTAGCAAGGAATGACTTTTAATGAGCTCATTTTGGTAAAAAATTGAGTGAGTTATGACCAAAACCAACTTTGCCCCAATTTCTCCTCCAAAACTGGAGGAACTGCGAGTTAACATTCTATTTTTGGAATTCTCGCCAAAATTGGTGTAGCTTTTAATTTTATTCCAACTTAATCTTCACGATTAATTAGCGCTAAGCGAGTTTTAAGGGAGGATAAGCATGGGTTTAATGAGATAAGTGTGTTTAGCGCAAATCTTGGGTTAATGTCACTAACCCACATTTAATGTTTAATTAAACCCCCACTTATATTTAAATTAATCGCAATTAAAAATCTCACTATTTTCATTGGACTGGCTCTCGGTCTTCGAGCCTTGGTCACATGGGGAGGGGGCTGGCCCCTCCGACCCCCAAAATTTCGGTGCATTTAATTCAAATGGAAACAAAGATCATATAAGGTAAGGATCACCTGGTAGGAGAAATAGTTAGGCGGTTGGTTTGGCAGTCGTGAGGTCAGAGGTTCGACCCCCACTCCTCCACAATAATTTTTCCCAACAATATGATAATAAGTCTCCGCCATACTTAGCAACTCGCTCCAAATATAACTTCCACCATTGGCTAGTAAGAGCTCCTCCATAATTGGTGAAATCAACCGAATGATGTTTGAACTATATATATATATATATTCTGCCATACCTTAGTCCAAACATTAACATAACATGTAATTCGACCCCATAGGTCAGGAGATGGCCCAACAAAGAGGACATGTGGCACCCTCTAGTTGGGTTATTCTCCAACCCTTCAAAAAATTTCAAAGTCCAACTTAGGAAGAATTGGAGGTCATCGGAAAATTTCTTTATTCACTTAACTAATCTAGAGAATATGAAGATGACACTTGACCCAGTGCCACTGGTTGAAATCTGGAGAATATTCCCCACAATGCTGATTGTACCTGTCACATCATCACTCATCAATCTGGAGTACTGGTGAGTTTTCTGTAAGGACAATGTGAGACAAATAGATGAATGTTGGAGGCCCTTGTGAGAAGAGAAAGACATTGTATTTGTTTCATGATCCATGCTCAATATACAATAGAAGATAGTGGGGTTTTTAGATGTAAGCCTTCCCCGAGAAATTATCTATGTTGTGTATGATTTGATTCTTCTTCATGTTCATGTGATTAGCGATTGTGTTTTTAATTCCGAAAATATTTGTAGAAGCGGTTCAGTATTTAACTTTAGTAAATTGTTAGATCAGGTGAATCCAACCTATACATACTTGTTATATAATTTCTACACTGTCGATATACAGTAGTAGTAATGTAGTAGTGGATCGATGGAGAAACTGATAGGGAGCATCAGAAGTATAGTTCTTCACACTCATTACTTCTCCATAGTTGTTTGTCTGAGTTAAAAACAATTCCCTTTACGTTTTTGAAATTATTTTTTCTATTAGCTAAACATCATAGACTTTCACAGTGCCTTTGTGGTGTAAGGTATTGGTTTTGTCTCATTAAATTTTGTCATTATATTTTTCAAATTTTAAATCTCACTTGATCAATATTATGCAATGAATACTCAGAAATATCGATCTAATCGCCTAGATGTACAATAATATATTCTATTTTTTTATAAACCGTACTAGTAAACTTGTTCTTAATTATGTTGTAATTCAAGAAATGGTAATAAATGAGAAACTTGTGATAGCATTTATTTGTCGATTTAACATCAAAACAAACTTGTTTTTAATTAGTTTGTTTAACATTTTTCACATTCACACTTCCTTGACATAATCACATACATAATTGTACTCATGGCATAAAACAAGAAGGGGTTCACTGATTATCTTGAACAAGTATTCATAGCCCTTGACAGATGAAAATGTATCTTTGTTTTCAACCCTGTACTAGCAATGAAGATGTAGTAGATTTAATTTCTTCCATGGTGCCTTCCAATACTTATCTTCTTGCATGTTTCCCTTTTTCTCTTGAGCAATTGTAGTTGAACAGTGAGAATCTAAATCTCGATAACAAAATGTCAATTCACTCAAGAGAATATTCATTTCTATTGCGTTCAAGGCACTCATATAGTTGGGAATAACGTCAAGATCTAGGGTTAGGGTTCAACTTCTGTTCTCTAGAATGTATTGATATGTGAGTGGTGTTAATGAAATGTGAGAATGTTAAATTTATTTATTAGCTTGATGTTAGGTTTTCATTTTCAATTCATCATGAGATTTTACATCATAAATTTAAAACCTTATAAAAACTAACTATTATAATTTTAAACATATATATTATATGATGAATTTAAATATATTTATTATTTAATTCAATTCCATCAAAATAGTCAAATCAATTTATTAAAACAATAAAAAAATATATATTAGTCAATCAAAATACCACATCATTTTATTAAAATAATATAAATAACCATATATTACTTAGTTTTTATCAACACATATTTCTCACATTAACAAAACAAAATACCTCATTTATCATTTATTACAACCACACAATTTTGGTTTAATATTACTCAATCAAAACACCACATCATTTTATTAAAATAATACAAAAAAACCATATATTACTTAGTTGTGCTCAACACATATTTCTCACATTAACAAAAAAAAACATACCTCATTTATCATTTACTACAAGCACACAATTTCAGTTTCCATAATAGCTATATGAGGATATCATTTACTACAAGAACAAAATTTCAGTTTTCATAATATTTATATGAGAATTTTGCTAGGTTTGAACTCAAATATAAAAAATAAAATAAAAATAGTAACAATGACTAGGTTTCAAGGTCATTTTTTTTCACTTAAAAAACAAGAAAAAATAAGTCAAAGAAATGAAAAATTAACTAAGGAAAAGAAAATTTAGGATTTGTTGGAACCTGAGGCTTCAAGTGAGATGACGTGACATCCCTCTGCTGCTAATTTATTATTATTATTTTTAAACTAAAGTGTGGTATGTGGTATTAAAGCCATGATGTATGGTGATATATTGATGTAAATAAATATTTTGTTAATAAATAAATGGCATTGGAAATACTTTAGAATAAAAGACTTGAATATGGGATTTTTACTTAAGGTGACTCTTCTATGATAAAAAATCTAGATGAAATTCTAAATAGACTTAATGGATGAGAGAGAAAAATCCATTAAGTTGCTTAGCACGAGAATAATTTTAAGCTAAGCTAAGCATAAAGCATCACAGGAGATAAAAATGAGCTTTTATGGAAACAACCAAGGCAAGTGGTTGTGGGAGAACACAAAAGTTGGACGCCGCTAAAAGAAAAATCAATCATGGAATAAAGGTATGAAATACCTATTGCAAGGATCAACAGAGGTGGTTTATAATTTGACAGTTGAATCTCAACTAGGGGTGAAGTGAGGCATGCAGTTCCATGGTTGGGTGGCGAAAGTAATCCAAATCTTAGCAGAGCCCCCCAAGATCTAAAAGATTGAAAGAGATCTCCCAAGATATGCAAATTAAAATGCAAGAAGGAAACGAGAGGACATACGGTAAATAAAAGCACAAAGAATTTTTTTCTTAAACAAAGAATAATTGTAGAAGCTACATTGTGGTGTGCAATCTCCCCTTTTACAAAATGCGACTTGTTAATTATAGAATATTTTTGTTACAATATCGCAGGTAAATTCCATGGGTGGATCTCACTTACAATACCATGGGTAAATACCATGGGTGAATGAATACCATGAATGGATGCCACTTACAATACCATGGGTAAATTCCATGGGTGGATGAATACTATGGGCCGATGCCATTTACAATACCATGGGTAAATTTTATGGGTGGATGCCATTTTTCATTCATATCATTTCTCGCTCCTTAAGAAGTAATGGTACCCATTGTGTGAAGTTCCCTCCCGAGAAGCCTTTTTTGAATATGAAGAGCCACTTAAGAGAAGGGTTTTGTGTGGTTAACCCATAACCAGGTTGAATGAAGATCTGAGGATAGAGATACCCTGTAAGGCTTGTGACCAACTATGATATTGACAATGTGATGCCTAGAAAATGGAATTCGATGACGTGTGGGTATGTGGATGACACATAACCATGAAAAATGTAAATATGAGGATAAAGATACCCTGTAATGCTTATGAACAATTGTGATGCTAATAGTGTGTGGCCTAGCAAATGGACTTCGATGAAGTGTGGGTTTGTAGATGACTCAGAACCATGATAAATGAAGATTAGAGGAAAGTACCCTGTAATGCTTGTGACCAACTATGATACTAACAATGTATGACCTAGCAAATGGACTTCAATGAGAAGGATTTTGTGTGATTGACTCATAACCACGATGTTGATTGTTGATAAAGTAACAGGTGCCTACATCGCTTGGGGTGGGAGGGAACGCCTCCAAATAACCTAAGACGAATGCTTCTATGTTGGAATTGATGAATGTGAAGCAGTTTCCTACTAAAGCAGGGTGGGAGGACACGTCTCCAAAGGCAACCCGCTCCGAATGCCACTCAAGATTTAAAATGGGCATAACCCGGTCAATATAACTTAAAATATTTATTATAACCTATTGTTGGAAATAAAATGATTATTCTGCATCTTCCCATGTGTTCAAAATCGCTATCTGGAGGCTCTAGCCTCTTAGATTTGTGCTGGAACTCTCCTGCCGTCACAAAATTTCTTAAAACATAGCTGATTTTAAATCATCGATAACTCCATCATCTAGACTCCGATTAAACTAATTGATTTTTTGAAATCAGGTCATTTTTCAATGGGATATAATATATATAACCATTAATTAAAATTTTGCATTGAAAACTACAAAAAATGATAGGAGAGACATCGTCCATGAATTTTCGTCAGGAAAATTTCCGCAACATTGTTAATTTTGAATCATCCATATCTCCCTCATCGGGACTTCGATTCGACTGATTGTTTTTTTTTGAAATTGGCTACAAGGAATACATATCTGCTAGTTTTTTTTAAAATTTTTGCACCAATATTTTCAGATCTCCTCTACAAACTCATCACCCAAAAAAATCCTGCAAAAAACTCAAAACAATACAAGAATTCTTCTCGATTTGTCCAAGAAAGTGCTCCGTGGAGGTCATGAAACTTGCATAGAGTTTTCTCAATATACATGTAAAAAGTTAAATCTAAAATATGCTTGAAACCCTTATTCCCATGGATTCAAAACCTGAATCTAATATTATTGATCCAGATCTTAGGGGGAACCCCCCAAGATCTGAAAAATTGAAATGGATATGGAAAGATCAACAAAATTAGAATGCGAGAAAAAAATGAGAGAACACACAGTAAATAAAATCACCAAGAATTTTTTATTAAAACATAGAATAACTATAGAAGCTACATTGTGGTGGACAATCTCCCATTTTACAAAAAATGGCTTGTTACTTATAGCCTTTTTTTGTTACAATAACACATGTAAATTCCATGGATGGGTAAATACCATGGGTGGATCTCACTTACAATACCATGGGTGAATGAATACCATGGTTGGATGCCACTTACAATAAAATTGGTAAATTCCATGGGCGGATAAATACCATGGGTGGATGAATACAATGGGTCGATGCCATTTACAATACCATGGGTAAATTCCATGGGTGGATGGATAACATGGGTGGATGAATACCATGAGTGGATGGATAACATGGGTGGATGAATACCATGAGTGGATGTTGTTAGTCATCAATAATTTTCACTTGTTTAGATGACTAAATGCTTTGTCCAGGTTTGCTAAAAACAAGATTCAAGGAACCTTGTTTTCTTCTAGAAATCCCCTCAAACAGAAATTTTCACCTATCCCTCCTCTATTGTCTACAATGGTCAATCTATCATCCTATAAAGATCCCATCCTAGACCAATGTACCTTACTCCATCCATGCTTTTTGTTTATGTATATAGCACTCTACCTCTGATGCCTAAGCCCTCTTATTTCACAATATTGTTTGGCCAGGTTAAACCAAGTTTTCTCTCCCACTCCCCAACTGCCTCAATCACTGTTGGTGTCAAAGGTCTGTCTAGAAAGCCCTTCAAAGTAAAATAAATATGTATAGGTTTATAGGTGACGGTGCATAACTTGTGTCTTATTCAAAACTTTGATTTAAACCATTAGTAAAAATCCCTTTTCAAAGACCTTGCAAAAATAAGTCAATTAGGTTTTCCTAGGTCATGCGCCATCATGATTACCATGCACTATCATTTTTCAGAAAATCAAAGGAAAATTCAAGAAAACATAAAGTTGAGGTTTGTCATATTCTTAAGAGCACTTAAGCAACTTTCAAAGGTGCCCTGCTGGTCCAACAGTAAAATATGCCAAGAATAGACTATTATATCCAATGAATCTCTGCAGGGATGCCTTGAAGTTTAGTCTAAAGAAAAGCAATGATAAAGGGACACCTAAGGAGCTTCAAAAGGTCATTTATAGTGGATAAAAGGCATAGAAAGCTGAAAGCTACAGGAAAGGTCTTGATATCATAACAAGATGCAAAATAATGCTCATACAAAGGTCTATGCAAAATCTCAGAAACATCAGTAACATATGAAAAACATGGTGCATTTCAGCAAAAGGATCATTGGAAAAGTCTTTGGCCTCAAAGCATAAAACTGGTAGAGGGACAACCGCCCTTTGCCACACTCCTACAAAAAAGGACAAAGGCTATCATATGCGCCATCAAATGAAAGAAAGGACTAAGATCACTATAAAGAGGACAATCACACTAAAGAAGAAAAACAACAGGTATTCTTTGCTTTGAAATGCAAATATATGATTTTTTGACCCACAGTGGAGAGGTATTCGGAAATAGTTTCATAAATTGGGATAATAAGCAAATAGGCATGATAATTGAAAATAAGCACCTCCTTCATCAACAACAGAGGGTGTAAAAGGGTTCCTGAGTTATTTTCTAAGGATAAGTGAAAGAGCAAAAAACTCCACTAGATCAAAATATGTGATTTAAAATCTAAAAGGTCAGAAAATTTGATTTTTAAGGCACTGACTGCCATTGCACTAAAGAATGAAAAACCAAAGTTTGATAGCTAAAATGTCACACAAAAGGCAGTCACAGACTTGATTCAAAGGATATGGAGGCAAAAATAGTTTTTAATCTCACCTTGCAAATGACAAACAAATGCCATCATGAGCCTAATCACTTGCCTAATTGCTAAAAGTAGTGGTAAAAGCAAACAAAAAAAGGACTGGCTCTAAAAAGGCTAAGGCACTGAAAAGATATTCAAAGGAAGACAATAGAAGTGTGAAAATAAAACTTTAGGGGAGAGGGTTTTTGAGTTCAAAATTATTTCGAAAGGAGTATAAGTAGCTTCAACAACTCTTTCCCCCTCATTTCTGACTTTGGCAAAGAAGAGCGAATTTTTCTAGGCTTTGAAAGGCATCCTCAGGCAGAATTTCACAGATGCTGTGCACCTATAGGTGGATGCTGCGTGCCTGTAGAGGTGCCCTGTGTAGTTTATTATCGGATGCTGTGCACTTGAAGGGCGACGCTGCGCGTTTCTTTTCTCGCTCGACGTGCAGGAGCTGCCGCCAGACATCACCCAGATCCTCATGCAAACCCACCTGCTGGTGCTGCACTCACAGTTTTGGAGTTGCCACCTGACAGTTACGTGCAGCTCCCGCCCAGGCTAGCTGCCTTCGCCTAGCTTCACGTGCAAAGGCCGCCCGGGCCAAAGGCGATGCGCGCTTGCATTTCAATTGATGCCCGACTTCACATGCAAGCAGCGCCTAGCCCACGACATTGTGCGCCCAGCATTGCGACTGCCACACACTCCTCATGCAAGCCTGCCCACCCACGATGCTGCGCGCCTGGCGGAAAAGTGCATCATTGCCCAAAAAGGTGCAAAAACGCCCAGAAAGTGTCCGAATTTGCCAAAAAATGCTCAGAAATTGCATTTTGGCTACGAGATTTAGTTTCAAGAGGCATTATTCATTAATTGACATCTCCTCGTCATTTTTTAGGTCATAAAAGTGCCAAGTAGGGCTAAGTTTGTGTCAAAGAAAGCTTGAGGGAAAGTTGAATAGAAATCTAAACTATTATCTGTTGATCATCTAGCCCCGTTTAGAAGTCCAATATCTCCTAAAAAACCTTTTTCCTCATCACTTCATTAGCTAAAAACCTTTTCTGTTTAAAAAATTGGATGAAGGGGTAAAGTAAGCACCATGTCTCAAGAGGAGAGTGATGAGCCTCAAAGACCAAGAAGACAATATAAGAGAGGAGGGAAGCCCAATAGGTTTGAGCCTATAGACACCAAAGAGCTTATAGCCTCCCCTTATATCTTATCTTATTTCCAAGAATTAGGGTGTTTTGAGTTCTGCAACAAGGTACAAGAAATCAAAAGCCATCCTCAGTTGACAGAGTTATTTTCCCTAAGGCTTCACAGGCATAAAGTTCATCTAGCAGGGGTAGGGTGTTATTTTCTGTTATTTTCCAAGAATTAGGGTGTTTTGAGTTGACCCCTAAGGCTATCTCTAAAGCCATTGGGATGCCTTGCATAGGAGAAAGGTGGTTTAAACAGAAACATCTTGACTTGATTGATTATCATCCATTTCTAAAACCTAGTTTTCAAGCTGAGTGTAAAGCCATTTTTCCTTTTTCACATCTACTGGAAAGGTATGCCCTCCTCATGAAGATTTTCATGAAATACTTTACCTGTGAGGGTAGGTTCTCCAGAATCTACTCCTATCATATTAGACTCCTCATGCACTTCACCAGGGCCAAGCTACTAAACATGCCTTATTTCCTCTGTAAAAGCATTGAAAAAATTTCCTCCATCATGAAAAAGAGGCCTCCAACCCAGTAGATGACAAGCATATTTCATCACTCTCTTATCATCACTCTACTTCACCAATTCACCCTCCATCCCGCTGTAAAATGTGCCATCATCTTCTCAAAATCCTCCTCTACTCCTCCATCACCCTCCACTGACCATGATTCACCTTCCTCACATGAATCACTTCCAAACAAACCTTCTTCAAACACCTTCCCCTAAGATAAGTGATCATGATGAGAGCACTGATGATCAGGAAGAAAGAAGTGATGATCAAAATGAAAAAAACAGAGAGAGAGAGAGGATGATGAAAGTGAGGAAGATGAGGAAGAAAATAATGAAGATAAGGAAGAGTGCGAGGATGATAAGATCACTGATGATTAGGAGGAAAGCAGTGATGATAAAAATGAAAAAATAAATGAGAAAGAGTGTGATGAAGATAGGGAATAAAATGATGAAGATAAGAGAGAAAATGGAGAAGAAGAAGGAAGCAAGGATGAAGATGTTGGCCAAGAGAAAGACAGTGAAAACAAAGGCATAGATGAAGAGGTAAACCAAGAAGAAAACAACGTTACAAGCAGTGACACCAATGATGAGAAAATAAGACAAAGTACTAGGTCTCAAGGCAAAGAAAAAGACACTGAAAACCTTACAGCAGATAGTGATGAAGAAACAATGAACAGTCATGAAAGTGAAAAAATTAATGAAGATAGCCCAGAAGCAGATTTCAGAGTTATTTTAAATAAACAAGGAGGTGACGGCAAAGATCCTCGGAATGTTGGTAGTGAAAATAATAGTGAAAAAGGTTAAGAAATGGATAGTCTAGAAGGTAAAAATATGTCAAACCTAGACGCCTCTGACAGCGTAGAAAAAGAGTATCGCAGTTTTGAAAGTAATCCTAATGATGAGATCATAAAAGATGTTGAAAACGATAATAAAAGGGACTGCCAACAACAAAGTAGCAATGAGATACACACAGAAAGCAGTCTTGAAGAAAAGGACAGTCCTAGGGCTGTAAAGGATCAAATTGTGCAAGCTAATTTTGTGACACCTTTCACCATCCCTTATCAGAGAGGTAGGAGGCATGTGTTTGCTGCCTCCAAAAGGCAAGGGGCCATGTGCTCCTCCTCAAAACCAGTAAAAGACAAAATCACCAAAACTGTGAAAGAAAAGGTCACTCAAACAGTAAAAATAAAAGTCACGAAATCATTGAGGAGCAAGGGTAAACTGCCAAATAAATACAAGGGTGAGAAGCCCATGAAGGACAAAGGCAAGAAGATAATGAAAGAATAGGAAATCATTCATGGAGAAGAGAGGGAATTTGAACTCATTCACTTGAGCAGTGATGAGGAAAATTAAACAAGGATACTTAATTCTCTCATACAGGATCGGAGTGCACAAATCAAAGATTTAGAGGTTGAGTTGGAAAGATCAAAATATCTCATTCATTTCCTACAAATGCAAAACAAGCAAATGAGTGGCCAAATTGCCGTATATGAAGGCTTGGCACTCAAATACAAGAGAGAGGCTCAGAAATCACAAGTACAGCTAGAGGAGTACATGGGAACCTATGAAGAAGAAAACGAAGAAGAGGGGCAAGCTAGGAAAAGGCCTAAGACTATGGCTCTTAGGAAAGCATTGGAAAAACAGAGAGAGGAAGAATCAGCCCAAGCACAACAATTTCCTCTCACTGAGCTCCTCTCCTTGGAAATTGAGCACGAAAAAGAATCATGGCTTCAAAGGGAAAATCTACATTTGGGTGCTAAGTTAGAGAAGGCAAACAAATATCTAGGCTTACATAGAAGGATGGCTGAACATTACAAAAAGAGAAATAAGTTTTCTAGGAAGAAGCTCAAAACTGCCCAAAGGAGGGGCCCGGCACCAATTGATGGGAATGACCAAGCTAGGCTTCGAATTTTGGTTCAAGCTTCACTAAAGGTCTGTAAGGACCCTTAAGGGACTCACTCACCAATTTTGAGCAAAATTGAACACTTTTTGGTTTTTTGCAAATTTTCAAGCCTAGGAGCGTAACACCCTAGACGCTGTGGTTTTTCCCAGAGCATATTCAGCAGGAAAAATTTACTTTTTTGGATTCCTTGGCACAAATAAGCATGCTCACAAAATTTCAGTTCATTTGGAGTTGTTTTGGTCCCTCAAAAGGGCCAAAAACGCCCATTTTTTCACCTTTCTGCCACCTTTTCTGAGCAGGTGGTGCGCTCCTGGGATCCTTCACCTTTTATACTTTTTGGGAAACTTCCAGAGATCATCTTGAGAAAATCAAAAGTATATTTGGAAATTAGACATCCATAGCTTTCCAACGGGCCATCACGGAGCCTTTTTCGACATCGGGAAGGCCTCCAAAACCTTGCTGCAAAAAGACCCTTTTTCGTGCCGCGCGCCTGGGAAATTTTCAGAATCATAGATAGAGTGTTGCATTCGTCTGTGGTGACTGAGAAAATGTGCGTTGGGAAAGTTTTATCTTGTATGTAAGAGCCTAAAATTCAATATTTTTTCTATTTTGGTCTGAAAAATATATTTTGAAGAGATATTTTATGCCTTGGACCTTGTAAGGCCTCAAGGACAAATAGGATATTTTGTTTTGGCCAATGGGCTTCTAGATGCTCTAGTAAGCTTTACTCCTCTTTTATTATATAAACCATGAGCATTCATTGTAATAAACTAGGGAGAACTTGACATGTTAAGAGCAATACATAGTTTTATGAGCTTGGAGAAAATATTGGTTTTATGAAGTGGATGAATGGCTTGCTTGACTTGATGGTGGAGGAGAATTGTGTGTAGGATTCCATAGCTTGGTGAATGGTGATGTTTCCCTGATTTTTTATGTATTCTTGTTTCCATTAATGTTTCATACTTCTTGTTTTCTATAGATCAAAAAAGTATAGGTTGAGATATGCTCATGGAAGCACCTCAAACCTCCTGTTTATTACAGCTTTGAGGTTTTCTTCTTCTTGGTCATTATAAGGAATTCTTAACTTCACCTTAGGTCCACCAAGAATTTGTTATTTGTTTCACTAATAGTCAGTATGCTAGCTATCAAATATGATTTAAGGTATGCTCTGCTTATTTGAAGTTCTCAAGACCCTATTCTGAAGCCTTTCTATGAAATATTGATTGATTAGGTTAAGTCAAAGAGGTCTCGCTTGATATTTCCCTTTGTCCATGTTTACCAACTTGTTTTAGAGTTCCTGATAGTTTTATATATGTTGTTTAGGATTTCCCTCTTCATATATTAAGTTATTTGTTTATCTTGTATGTTTTCCCAACAACTGAAGGTGAATTTCTAAAGTTAGGAGTTTTTTATACTTCTATGTCTCACCTTAATGTTTATCTTTCATGTTTATCAATTTGAGTATTGTTCATAGAGATTAATGGTTTGACATACCTCATGAGTATTTTCTTTCAAACTATATATGTTTAAGAATTCTTTGTTTTTCACAAACTTAATGTTCATTTCACCTCATACCTCACCCAAAGGACCCATTGACCTTGCTAAATCAGCCCTGCAGCACACCTTGTCTATCATTTAGACATCCTTGACTTTATATGACTCCATAGCCCTGTTGATTTGATGAAACTCTCTTTCCATTTGTCCTACTTGATCAGTTGTACCTCAAAACCAAAACAAACCAAAATATACTTAACAACTAGCCTAAAATCAAACATACAAAGCGAACAAGTTCACATCCTTCGCATAATAGAGAGGGCCCTCTCTGAGTCTAGGAAGGCTAGGTCCTAGGACTCCAAAGATTGGTCTGATGTTACCCTGTCATTTGGTTTACCAATATGCCAAATTACGGGACTCTAACAGATGTCATTTTCCATTCGGATCAGAAAGTGTCCTATTCTCAAGTGTATTCTATCTGCAGTAATTACCGGTTATATTGTCATTATTACGTTTAGGTTTGTAAATGCATGGAAGTTTGGGTAAATCTTGATTTAACTTTTTGAGAAATGAGAATTACGTAGTATTGTGAATTCAATTTTATGAAGGAATTTCAAAGTATTTAATAATTCTAACCTAGAAAAAAAATATCTGTAATCTATTTTTAGGTCCCTATATTACTAGTGTAGTCCCTTATTGTCGTTAATGTAGCCCCCTTATTGTTATTTTTGTACCACTGTAACCCCCATATTGTTATTTATTTTCCCTTACATTATTATTGTTAGGTCGGCTAGGATTATATTGTGACCCCATGGACTCTTATATATAGAAAGGAAGTTTTTTCATTTGTATTATCCAATAATTGTTCATTTATGTAATGTAAAGGGAGCTGCCCCCTTGAAGTGGCTGATTTCAAAGGTGTTGATCTCTCTTTTATTCTATTTTTGGAGCTGGTTTCGTAACATTTGGTATGAGAGCTTTGGATTCTAGGGTTTCGTTGCTCCAAACGAGGGAAAATTTTAAGGATGGAAGTGTATCTTAAAGTTTAAAAACCTTGGCGAATATTACTAGTCCATAACATTCAAATTGTAAAATTTTTGGCGATATTTTGGTAGAAATATTTTTATTGCCAATGATTTTATATTAGTCAATATAATATTTTGGCGATATTTAAGGTAAAATAATGGTGTACTATAAATTTTGGGCGAATCATTTTAGAAAAAATGGAAATTAGCGAATCTTGTTTTTTGAAAAAGGATGGAAAATTAGCCCACCTGCGAATATTAGCCCCTAAACCTTTCGGTGCTCCAAAAAAGTCATCGCAGAATTTTCGCTATAACGTTTTTCTACGAAGGTTCAGAATGTGAAATTTTTACCATGTGAAGTCGAAATACTAATGAACTTTGTGTAAAAATGTTAGATCTTGTTTCAAAATATTTTCGTAGATATGATCGGTGGAATTTAGGGTTTTGGCATGCTCTCGAATTTCATCTAAAAGAGGTGACCTTGGAAAAATCGTCATAACTCTCTCTCTGAGAATCGTATTGGAATTATGTAAAAAGTGGCCAAAATTACACGGACTGTAGTTTCTAGTGTATCAATTCAGAGTTGAAGGAGGAAAAAGTGACACATGGCACACCGTACAAGTTCACTCTTCTAAACCAATCCATAATTAGGTCATTGTGGGAGATTGGGCATAACTTTGTCTTGAAGCATCCAAATAAGGTCAGACCTATGACATTCGAAAAAAAATTCAGAGGGCTACTACATGACTAAATTTCAGATATTAAAGATCTGAAATCACATAGATGATTCAGTTTCAATATCAAGCTCCTCAAAAGCAGGAAAAATTTATGTATTTTGTTTTTCAAATTGCATAACTCTTGTTTGAAAAATTAGTTTGAAGTGATTCCAAGGGCATATTGAAGCATATATATCAGTATTGGGTTCTAAAATCCCCCCTAGAAAGAATTCAACACCCATTAAACCCTCAGAATACTCTACTATGACTCATGAAGAGGAAGAAGTGCAACATGATATATCAAAATTACAAGAGAAAGTGCACCAAATTTCACTCTCGCAAAGAGCATCAAAAAATGAAATGGAAGTTTTGAAGAAAGGCATGGAAGTTAAGATGGATGGTTTGAAGAAAGGCATGGAAGCTAAGATGAATGGCATGGAAGCTAAGATTAATTTCATGTAAGCTAATATGGATGGCATCAAAGCTAAGATGGACGATATCGACGAAAAAATGAAAGACAACATGGAAGACATGAAGAATAATCTAAATGTAGACATGGAAGGTTTGAAGGAAGGTTTCACAAAGTTGATACAAGAAATGATTCATAATGGAGAAAATATAATAGAGGAAACTCATTATGAGAACAAAATAAATGTTAATCATGATTTCATAAACCCTAATGTTGGATAGAAGACCCACCATATTCCAAATATGGATATGAGGAAGTTTGATGGCAAGGATCTCGTAACATGGATACTACAGATGGAGCAATATTTTGATCTCCATAATGTGCAAAACACATAAAATGTACACATTGCAACTTTAAATTTAGAAAAAAATACATTTGTATGGTATCGATGTCTTTTCTCTTGTAAAAAAACTGTCACTTGGTCAATTTTTATGGAGGAAATGATAGCACATTATGAGGATACAAAGAGAAACACCTTCTTTAGCCAATTGATAAATCTCAAACAAAATGGTTCAATGGTGGAGCACATTCAGGAATTCCAAAAATTGAACATAAGGGTAGCTGATATTCTAGAGGAACATAAGATTAATGTCTTCATAGGAACTTTAAAGGATAACATCCAACATGAGATTTTCCTTTGGGAACCTGATTCACTGGAGAAGGAAATCAGGTTGGCAAGAAACATTGAATATAAAATTATGGCGAAAAGGAAGCCTACCATTCACATCTATAAAGATAGAAGTGTTTCTACTCCTAGACTTCCACAACCTGCAAGGTTGACACCACAAAAATTGGAGGAAAAAGAGCAAAAGGGCTTTGCTACAGTTGTGATAAAAAATACACTAAAGGTCATAAGTGTGTTGAGAAGAAATTATTTTACATATATTGTGAAGAGGAGGAAGAAAAAGAAAAAGAAACTTCAAAAGAAGAGGATATATACCAGGAATCAACCCTAGAGAAAGAAGAAATGAGTCTAACCATATCCTGTAATGCATTGGTAGGAATTACCACTCCTCAAACTCTGAACATAGAAGGAAATATCAAGAAGAAAAAGGTAATAATGTTGATTGACTTGGGTGGTACCCATAATTTTATTCATTTTAAGGTAGTCAAGGATTTGAATTTCTTCATATACCCAACACCAGAATGTCAAGTGATGGATGAAAATATAGGAACTATAAATTGCTCTGGAAAATGCCATAATATCAAGCTAATCAGGGGGTAATATGTATTGAATAGTCCAATTCTTTCCATTCAAATGGGAGGTGCTGATGTTGTACTAGGAGTACAATGGTTACAATCTTTTGGGATGGTAGCATTTAATTTTCAAGAACTTTTCTTGAATTTTTTTTCGGAAGGAAAGGAACTTGAATTATGGGGTATCGTAGGGAATCCAAGAAGATAATAAGCTCTAATGTCATGACAAAGCTTCTGAAAAAAGAACAGCGAGGCATAATTACACAATTATGCTCACTAGAAGTTCCAACATCAAAATCATCTATTTCTTCAGATCTCGAAAAAGCCTTGGACAATCATTACAAGGTGTTTGAAACTCCCAAAGGACTCCCGCCGATTCATGATTATGATCATTCTATTCATTTGATTCCAGGAATTGCTTCTCCAAACATCAGGCCTTACAGTTATCCTTATGTACAAAATATTGAAATTGAACATATGATTGCAGAAATGTTAGAGGCTGGTATAGTTCAACCGAGCCAAAGTTATTTCTCTGCTCCAATAGTATTGGTGCAGAAGAAGGATGGATCATGACGTATGTGTCTGGAATATACAGAGCTAAATAAGCTCACTATTAAAGATGAATTTCCTATTTCTGTGATTGATGAATTATTGGATGAATTACATGGAGCAATTTATTTTACCAAGTTGGATATTCGTTCAGGATATCATCAAATTAGAATGAAGACTAAAGATATTCCGAAAACAACATTTCAAACTCATGAGGGTCCTTAGAAATTTTTTGCTAATATTTTTTATGATATACTAATCTACAACAGGTCTTGGAAGGATCATGTTGAACATGTTGACATGGTGCTCAAACTATTGGAGGAGAAACAATTATATGAAAAAGCCTCCAAATGTTTCTTTGGATTATAAGAGGTGGAATATCTAGGTCATATTGTATCTCATGAGGGTGTCAAGCTATACCCTAACAAAATCAAAGCAATTAAGGAATGGAAAGTCCCCACAACCATAAATAAGTTGCGGGGATTTATCAGGTTAATAAGGTATTATTGTAAGGTATTATTATGGAATTTGAACATATTAAAGAGGCAATGTGCCTAGAACCGGTCTTAGCTATGCCATACTTCACAAAAACCTTTATTGTGGAATGTGATGCCTCAGGAAATGGAATTGGTGCTGTTTTAATACAATAAGGAAGACCCATTTGTTTTGAAATTCATTCAATCAAAGGAAAGTATTTACAGACAACTATTTATGAGAAGGAAGTGTTGGCAATACTACATGCACTAAAGAAATGGCGACCTTACCTAATGTGAAGACACTTTAAGGTAAAAACTGATCATGATAGTCTTAAATACTTTTTGGAACAAAGACTACTTTATAAGAGCAACAAAAATGGGTCACAAAGATGTTGGGTTATGACTTCGAAATCATCTAAAATAAATGGAAGCTAAATTTTTTTGCAGATGCACTCTCAAGAAGAAGTTTGGACACTCATTCAATAGTTGCAACAAGATCCTACTACATCTGATACATTGAGTTGGAAAACTGATTCCTTTTGGTACAAAGATCACTTATATCTTTGTAAGAATTCCCAACTAAAACACACTACTCCCTTAGGAGGGCACTTAGGATTTCTAAAAACTTACCACAGGGTGAAGAAAGATTTTTTTTGGGATGGCCTTAAATTTGATATTCAAAATTTTGTGGTGGAATGTTTGGTTTGCTAGAAAAATAAAGTTGAGACAATTAATACCACGGGTCTTCTACAACCTTTATCCATTCCAAGTCAACGTGAGGAGGATATTTCAATTGATTTTATCACAGGTTTACCTAAGTCTGAAGGAAAGAGTGTCATCATGGTGGTAGCTGATATACTGTCAAGTACAGTTTCTACTGCATTTATGGAAACAATTCAAAAGCTACATGGAAACCCAAATATTATTGTAAACGATGAAGATCCCATTTTTACTAGAAGTTTTTGGACGAAATTATTTTCTTTTTTTGGTACTCAACTAGCTCATAGTTCATCTTATCATCCTCAATCCGATAGGCAAACTGATATATTGAACAAATTTTTGGAAGGATCTCTTTGTTGTATTACATCTGATAAAAAAACACAATGGGTCGAGCGGTTACCTCTGGCTGCATGGTGGCATAACACTTCCTTCCATATTGCAACAAAAATGATCCCATTTATGGCACTTTATGGATATAATCCACCTTCCATCACATCATCTTTAAGAGAAAATTCTAATGTTCAAGCAATGGAAGATCACATTGAGCATCAACAACAAGTTCCCCACCTCTTAAAGGATAACCTAAATTTGACACAAAATTGAATGAAACAACAGGCATACCAACATTGCAGCGAGAGAAGTTTTGATGTAGGAGATTGGGTATTTTTGTGGCTATAACCATACAAACAAATGTCCCTCAAGCAAGCTAATAAGGATAATAAATTATCGCCAAAGTACTATGGTCCTTACATGGTATTACAAAATATTGGTACTATGGCATACAAATTGGAGATTCCTGCTTCTTCGCAAGTGCATCCAGTTTTCCATGTTTCATGCTTAAAGAAGGTTATAAGTGACAGAATTGTAGTTCAAAAAATATTGCCAGAACTTGATGAGGAAGGAAAAATCATATTGGAACCTGAAGCAGTCATAGAATCAAGAACTCGACAGCTACGAAATCGATCGATTTCAGAGTATCTCATCAAGTGGAAGAACTTACCCACTGAAGATTATACATGGGAGGATGAAAATTTTATACAGAAACATCTACAGCTACTCAAGCGTCAATGACAACACTTTTTTGAAGGATAGGGGCATGTTAGGTCCCTATATTAATAGTATAGTCCCTTACTAGTATAATCCCTTAGCGCTCTTATTGTTATTGTTGTACCCCTGTAACTCCCATATTGTTATTATTCTGCCCTTACATTATTATTGTTGATTCGACTAGAATTATATTGGATCCCATAGACTCCTATATATATAAATGATGTTTTTTCATTTGTATCATCCAAGAATTGTTTATTTATGTAATTTAAAGGAGGTTCCCCCCTCGAAGTGGCTGATTTCTAAGGCGTTTATCTCTCTTTTCTTGTATTTTTGTAGCTGGTAACATAACATCTATGAATTTTGGATAAAGGCACTTATGTGTTTCCATTAATAAGTAATGACATTTTATAAATGTAATTAGTTATAGATAAACTTACTATTTGTCCCGTTTCCATGAAAACTGTGAAAATAGTTCCATTTAATTACATGATTATTATTATAGAATTTATTAGTATATGAACCTTTTTTTACAGAAAATGGAAACGAAAGGTGTAAAAATTAGTACGGTTAACTTGGAAAGATTATTTGTTACTTTCTTGTTAAGAAATTTGAAATTAAACTAATAGAGCTGATGATTTCTCTCCATCAATAAGTTAAATGCATGCATCATGCATGTGAATCCGTGTTGTATTATACCATTAAGAAAAGTAGGAACTTAAATAAGACAGTTCTCATAAATGTTAGAAATTCTAGCTGAGAAGCACGAATTAACAACTAAACTAGGATGGATGATACACTCCTAAACGTAGTTATATTGGAAGCTCACTCTAGTTTGACTGAAGGCCAGTTCTGAATTTAGGGTAGTAAGTGTGCGATGTTCTTTCGTTCATACATGATAAAGTAGAAATTTCTGAGTTTGGACAGTAGGTCAAAAACCAAAATGATCAAACTACTACACTAAAATCCTGGGGGAAATCTTGCTATTGTACAGTTAGAGATTAAACTATTGACGGAGTAGCTGTAAGTTTAAATTAGAAAACCAACATATATAAAAGGAAACAATGGATGCATTACAAGTTACATTAGAAATTAATTGACAAAACTCCCTCGGGAGAAGAATTTTCCGAGTTTGGACAGTCAGTCAAAAACCAAAATCTCGCTATTGTATAGTTAGAGATTAAACTATTGACGGAGTAGCTGTAAGTTACAATACAAGTTACATTACAAATTAATTAACAAAACTCCCTTGGGAGAAGACATATTCAACATAACAATGTTACTTATTCAATAGTGAACCACATACTTTATGGAAATTAGAGATTAAACTCCGAGTTTGGACAGTAGGTCAAAAACCAAAATGATCAAACTACACTAAAATTCTTGGAGAAATCTTGCTATTGTACAGTTAGAGATTAAACTATTGACGGAGTAGTTATAAGTTACATTACAAGTTACATTAGCAATTAATTGACAAAAATCCCTCCGGAGAAGACATATTCAACATAACAATGTTACTTATTCAATAGTGAACCACATACTTTGTGGAAATTTAGGAGAACAACGCTCTAGTGTTATAGATAAGACAATTATATTAGTGTGTAGAACAATTTAACATCGAAAATATCCACAATAGCAATGATCATATGAGAAAATTTACTGTAGAATGACAAAGCCTTTGGTTTGAAGAAGACCACATAATTATTGGTCCAAATTTGAGCATAGTAGGTATTAGCTTGCCCTAATACCATATTAAAGATAAAATGTGAGTTATATTTATTATAGAATCGATATGCATTGATAATATATTCTAATGAATCTTTCTTTCCATGTTCCAAGTGGTCTATTGGACTCCATTGAATATATCAATTGGACTTCATTGAATATACCAATTGTTTCCCAATGTGTCCAAAAATAAGAATGCCTTGGCCTGTGAGATTATAGTGATTGAGACCCCATTGACAAAAAAGGCCTGTGTCCAAAAATAAGAATGCCTTGGCCTGTGAGATTATAGTGATTGAGACCCCATTGACAAAAAGGGCCCGGTAAGTCTTTTTCTTTGATGGGTAGAAGGGTGGGATATTACATTGCCTCACCTAAAGATCTCAAAAGCCTTTTAATGACTTTCACTCTGTCAATAGTTTAGGAACAATATGTGAGGCTAGCATCATTGGTTCTCTGGCGTAGGGAGTGGTAGGTTCCAAGGGGTGAAAGGACATGCCATGATGGAGATGATTTCAAACATCGCCAATGAAATGATGCTCAAGTTCATTGTGAAGCTCACCTACTAGTTGCATATCGTTGTTTTCTACATCCTCTTTATGTCTTATTTTAATTGTTTACTCAATGTTAACAAAATTCATCAAGATGTTGGAAACACTCTTCTATGTATAGTAGTGTGTATAATTGATGATCATCAACTTTGAACCGTGAGAAGTTAAAATTCAATTCCATTGTAGATTGTCTTTATTCATCCATATGAATGAATAGCCATCATAATTATGATGTTTGTGAGGGAGATTAAATGATTTTCTATCATTCAATTCCCCTTTTTCATCTTTTGATTTTGGAATTTTTATTATAATCTTGTATATTAAAATGATTGATTTTAATATAAAAATAATCTATTATTTGGTATCATTTAATTATCAATATTTATAATTTAATTAATTTAAAATATTCTTCACTAAATTACTATATTTAGAACAAAACAAAGTTACTATTTTTTGCAGCTGAAATTAAAAATGTAATAATCAAGTGACTTTCCAAGTATCTTTGCAGAGGAGAATTAAAGATACAATTAAGTTGAAAGCTTTGGGAATGAAAGGACTAAAATTGTCAATAAGAAATTGTACAACTTGCTAGCAAATCAATCACTAATGACTAAAATCACCGTGTATATGGTACAGATGAAAATATCATATCACCTCATGATTATCTGACTGCCGGCCTCCTATTCGTAACTGCACAACTTCTATTTCCGGAATCCCTGGATGCACGTAGCCTCTTCTTAAGATACAGGGCGTCTGCATCGCCTATAAAGCCTTGAAGCAATACCTTGACCTGGTTACCATATTTCTCCACTCCATTGCTTTTAAGAAAATTTCTTAAAATTTCAACGTCATTTTTGCTGATCACATTGAAACCACCTTGTTTAAAAAGTGCCCTGGCAATATTAAGACCAAATCGGAAATGAGATGGTTCCATGAGTTTGAAACCTGAAAGATCAAGTTTCACCAATCGGATTATGTCTTTTACTATATCCAAAGTTTGTAGCCTTGCCTTCTGATCTGCAAAGTCATGACCACCATTTAAATTATCTGTGACTAACCAATCAATCAAAGAGAGGCCTTGGTACAGCGCCATACTAATTTTATGAATATTCACAGCCTGGTCATTTCCAGTGTTGCGAGATTTTGAATTAGCATGACGAATTGCATCTGCATGTAGGTTTTCCAAACGGGAAACACAGATTATCACCACATTCACTATAATGTCCACGTACTGTCCAGAGTTTAAGACGAGGTCGTAGTTTTTGATCCACCCAGCTTTGAGTGTTACTAATCCGTTATACAGATCTTCATTGGTTATATCTGCGACATTCTGGCGAGATAACAGATAAAAAACAACCTCCACGACACATTTGCAGAAAATGGTGCTTCCAAGAAGATGATTTATGCAGCCGAAGAACATCTTACTAAAAATTCTTAAAACCATACTCTGGATTTTCATATACTCTGACTCTGCAAGATGAGTTAGTATGTGTACAAACACCCACAGAGAATTTTCAGGTACGGATTGCAGATCGATGTACTTCACACCGACAATATCCACAATCCTCGCGGTTTCTCCGCACACTTCCTTGACATAATCACACACAGAATTGTACTTACGGCATAAAACAAGAAGGGGTTCACTGATTACTTTGAACAAGTATTCATAGCCCTTGATAGACGAAAACGTGTCTCTGTTTTCAACCCTGTACTGGCAATGAAGACGTAGCAGATTTAATTTCTTCCACAGTGCCTTCCAATACTTCTCTTCCTTCATGTTTCCCTTTTTCTCCTGAGCAATTGCAGTTGAACAATGAGAATCTAAATCTTGATAACAAAATTTCAATTCGCTCAAGAGAATCTTCATTTCTATCGTTGTCAAGACACTCGTGTAGTCGGGTATAACGTCAAGATCTAGGGTTAGGGTTAGGGTTCGGCTTCTGTTCTCTAGAATGTATTGGGACATCTGTTGCCTCAGTTCAGCCTGAGGAACAACATTGTTAATGTTGAAGGGCTGACGGGTGTATGGATTGACAGCCTTGTGCTTGGTGTCCCAAATTCTCTCGAGCGTCTTGCGATCATAGAGCATCTGAGCAGGATCTTCTTCGACAGATAATCGAATTGGATCGTAAGCGAAATCTTGAAGCAGTGTATCAACAAATTCATCGGGAACACCGCCATCCGAATCCATTTTGTTAATCTGCAGGGAAGATTTTCGTTGATGGAGATAGAATAAGAGGATGTACACGTTGATAGAGATGTACACGATATTGTGATATATGTGAAGTGCTTTTATATGAATGCATGAGAGAGTAGAACATAGGGGTGGAGTCGGCTCGCTCATGCATAGTTTACGGTTTACTACCCCTTTTCAAATGACTAGATTGTGTTTATTTGATTGATATGTGAGTGGTGTTAATGATATTTGAGAATGTTAATATTATTTATTAGCTTGATATTAGGTTTTCATTTTCAATTCCTCATGAGATTTTACATCAGGAATTTAAAACTTCATTAAAACTTAAACATAAAAGCTAACTATTATATATTTTATCCACAGGATTTTATAATAAATTTTATCAAAACACTCCCATTATTTTATTAAAAAACTGCCAAAAAAAAACATATATTATTTAATCCCATTTATCAAAATATTCAAATAATTTTATTAAAACAATAGAAAAACATATTTTACTTAATCAAAATACCACACCATTTTATTAAAATAATAAAAAAGTTAAAACCACATATTACTTAGTTTTGCTGAACACATATTTCTCACCTTAACAAAACAAAATACATCGTTTATCATTTACTACGACACAATTTCAGTTTAATATTACTTAATCAAAATACCACATTATTTTATTAAAATAATACAAAAAACCATATATTACTTTGTTTCGATGAGCAACATTAACAAAATAAAATAAAAAAATACCTCATTTATAATTTACTACAAGCACATAATTTCAATTTTCATAATACTTATACGAGAATATCATTTACTACAAGCATAAAATTTCAATTTTCATAATAGTTATATGAGAATTTTTGCTAGGTTTAAACCAAAATATATAAAAAAATAAAAATAATAACAATGACTTGGTTTTCGAGGTCATTCTTAGCTTAAAAACAAGAAAAAATAAGTCTAAGAAATGAGAAACTAACTAACTAAAAGAGCATTTAGGACTTGCTAGAGCCAGAGGCTTCTAGTGGGATGGTGTGCCATCCCTCTCTTAGTGAATTATTATTATTTAAAAAAAAAACTGTGGTATTAAATAATGACAGAAAACCATGATGTATAGTGATATATTTATGTAAATGGATATTTTGTTAATAAATAAATGGAATTGGAAACACTTGAGAATAAGGCACTTTGAAGATGAGATTTTTACTTAAGATAACTTTTACATGATAATAGTTCTAGATGAAATTCTATATAAATTTAATGGATGGGAGAGAAAAATCCATTAAATTGTTTAGTTGGAGAAAAATACTAAGCTGAGATAAGCATAAGACATCGCATGAGATATAAGCGAGCTTTTATAGAAACAACCTAAGAAAGTGGTTGTGGGAGACCACAAAAGTAGGATGCAACTAAAAGAAAAATTCATCATGGAAGAAAAGTATGAAATACTTATTGCAAGGATAAAAAGAGGTGGTTGATACCTTGACAATTGAATCTCACCTAGGGGGTGAACTGAGGCATGTAGTTTTATAGTTGAGTGGCTAAAGTGTCATATTGTCAAGTGTATTCTATTTGCAGTAATTAATGGTTAGACTGTCATTATTCTGTTTGGGTTTGTAAATGCATGAAATTTTGGGTAAATATTGATAGTATTTTATGATTGTAACTTAGAAAAAAAAGTATATCTGTAATCCATTAATAAGTAATAGCATTTTCTGCAATATTAGTTATAGATAAGCTTACTGTTTGTCTTGTTTGCATGCAAATTGTGTAGATATTTCCATTAATTATATGATTATTATTATATGAACCCTTATTCCAAAGAAAATGGAAACGAAAGGTGTACAAATTAGTACAACTAACTTACAAAGATTATCTGTTTCTTTTTGGTTAATATTATTTAATTATTTTTTGATAGGAAATTTCAAATTAAACTAATAGAACTTATGAGTTCGCTCCATCAACAAGTTAAATGCATGCAACATGCATGCAAATATGTGTTGTATTAAATCATTAAGAAAAATAGGAACTTAAATAAGACAATTCTGATAAATGTTAGAAATTCTAGCTGCACCTGGAAAACGACAGTGAGATAGATCTTGAGAAGCACGAATTAACAAGTAAACTAGGGTGGATGATACACTCTTAAACATAGTTATATTGGAAGCTCGCTTTAGTTCTAATGAAAGGCAATTATGAATTTAGGGTAGTAAGTCGATAATGTTCTATCGTTCATACATGATAAAGTAGAAATTTCTCAGTTTGGACAGCAGGTTGATTTTTTTTTAATCGACCTACTACACATAAATCCTTGGGGAAATTCTGCTATGGTACAGCTAGAGATTAATTGGAGTAGCTGAAATTTTAAATTAGCAAATAAATATATATAAAAGGAAACAACACATGCATTACAAGTTATATTAGCAATTAATTGACAAAGGTCCCTTCGGAGAGGACATATTCAACATAGAAAAGTTACCTTTTGAACAGTGAACTACATACTTTTTGTTAATTTAGGAGAACAACGTTGTAGGGAAACATTGTACATAAGTGATGAAGCCATAAGGCCACAAATACCCACATGCGCAGAATCTTAACTATGTCTCCCTATTCCCAGGATTTTATTCTGCAGTAAAATTTATAAAGCGGAAGTATTTAACTTACCTGCAATACATCCTCATTAACATAGGCTTTGTGGTACGTCGATTTAAATCCAAATCTATTATGTTATAAACGATTTAACCATAAAAGGATCTTTACTCTTCAATCCCCGCTTTGTCCTATTATAAAATATTTATTATAGAATTATGTCATAAACCATTTGGAACACATATAAAACCTTTAAGCTTACCCTTCTGTCTTTTGCATGTGACTCTGCATACTTACCAATATTCCACACATTTAGCAAGGCTCTTCCCTGTGTAATCTCACATCACAAACCTCTATCGTACTTTTCATTTTGCATATTATAACTCCACACCTATCACACTTCACACTTCAATCATATCGCATAAATGACATCACATACTTTATCGAGACTTAGCGCAATATCACTAATCTACCAATTTCGTAAATTGGCAACAACATAACATTTCACAGATCGACGAATATAAAATATTGCACTTCACCAATCTTACCTCATCGAAACTTCACCACTTTAATACTATCGTTAACTATTGTGCCATATTGCATGCGATGTGCGATATGCATATGGATCCTCTGCCCAAAACATGTCCACTTCGACACTTTCACAATTTAACTTTGCGATGTAATATTAGCCATTGGTCTTTTTCCTATTTTTGTGACTTAATCCTTGCCGTCCCATCTCTTCTCCTAGTATTTTAATGGTTTTCTGCCTTAATCGATTTTCTGCTTCCGACTGCCACTGCTTTGCAACTCTGTCTCATCCACGCTACTCCCTGATCTTTCTCTTCTAGTTTTCACTTAGATCTATAACATTCATGCTTGCTGCATGCTTTGCACACTGTTTCCAATCTAGAATACCATTGTGTATTCATTCAATGCATCTAGAATTCTCATTTTTTTCTCCTTCTCGGTCTGCATACACATTTGCTTACTCCAAACTGGAATCACACAGATTCTACCCAGCCATTAAGTCTTCTATAACTCATAAAAGTCTTATGCATTCATGAGAATTCATTCAACAATGAAATATCACATAGAACTAGATTTGTCCTTTTACAGATCACTCAACACATAAAAGAAAAAAAACAGTCGCAATGAACTCAATTTCTCATTAATAAAATATTTTGCATATACAATAAAAACCTATTTACATTCCGTCTTTGGCTTGATGCGCCTTTCCATGGCCCTTTTCTCTTCAACGGAACCCTCTCTGTTCTCATCTCTCTCCTCTTTACTCTACTTTTCTAAGGATATAGTCTCTTAATGCCTTCGAGGCTTACAAATATATAAAAAAGGTTCTACAACCAATTTTGGTTCAGATCCTCAATCTTCTCAACTAAATCCTAAGAATCCTCTAAATCCACAAAATCATCAACTAATTCCTAAGTCTAGGATTCACAATCCCTTTGAAATCTCAACTAGCCTAAATCTCTCATGTTCTCCTACATTTGAGAACATTTACAAATATGCCCCACAATATTTAACTAGATCCTATTCCAAATTTCTGACACAAAATCACTCAAAACATTTAAAATTACATCAATTAAATACTTAGGGAACCAACTCCCTTGAAAACACAAGACCCCTAGATTCTACTAAACGTACAAATTTTGGAATCATGATGCTACTACATCAATAAGTGTTATAGAGAAGGCAATTATATTAGTGTGTAGCAAAATTTAACTTCGGAAACATGTAGTTTAAACCGATAGCAGAGTTACATCATTACCCTAAATATACAGTAAAACAATATAATTTATTAATCCAAAATGTAAATCATTAGACCAGCTCATAAGCATAGCTAGAGATCACGAAATATATCAAAATAAATTCGACTAGTTCCAATTCAAAACCTTTATAACAATCCAAGATATCCACCGGTTCTAATTGAATAGATATATTGTATTTAATAACCATTTAAATATTAATGAAATGGTCAAAAACCATAAAGCTAAGCTACGACCAAGGGTCTCAATATTGTAATAGAAACTTGAAGCTAATCTATATGATGAAGGTGAAATTTCTCCTCAGTAAAAAAGAGTTACAAATAGATTCATAGCAAATAGATAACCCAAAAAAACCCTCAAATGTTTACAACACTCTTTGCCACACCAAAAATTTCTAAAGTGAGGATGTACAAATATGTCATATGGATTTACATTAATCAAACTACGATATAGGCAAAGGAACTGACATGGAAACATTACAAGTGTGGAGGTGACCATTAGGAGTGCCAGAATTCCTTTCGCGGGGTTAAAAATAAAATTTTTTAAACCAATGGAATGGTGAATACCTACATGCACACAGGAAACCTAGTTGAGATTAGTCGAGATAACCATTTCACCATTAGTCGGGACTGATACAAGAAAAAAAGTAAAATAAAAAAGAAAGAGAAAACTAAACCAAAGGATGAATCTTACCTTTCAGAATTTAAGGGAACCCATAAGCCTGCCAAAAATAAGAAAAACCTTTAAACTCAATAAAGTAAGTCAACAACCTCATAATATCGAGAATTTGCAAGTAACAAAACCCTAAAACAAGGGAATTTGGGGTAAATCGTGAAAGAGGTCATTATTTGAAATAGATCTGAAATAATATTGAAGTAGAACATAATATTTTCCAATAGTGAATTGATTGTTAACTCGATCGCTTTGTGTGGAAGAATTAAGGAAAAAAATTGATTCTACAACTTATTCCAGAACTTAAGAAGCAAAATTAAGCATGAATTTGCAGCATAGAACGTATATAGAAGACAACAAACATTGGTTACAGAGTTCATCCATAGTGGAATACATCTCCGAGTCCACTTTAAAGATGGGCATCCATTTTATTAAGGATTGATCAAAGGAAGTATTTACACAAAAATACACCAGACTAAACGTGCTTGCAGAGACCTCTAGTCTCTTCCAACAAAAAAATCTCTCTCTTAGATTTCCAACGCCTATCTCTTCGCCCAATTAAGCCTCCAGACGACCAAGATACACCTGAAAGAAAAATTGCCTCTCTTAAGAATTCTGATTACAAGTCTTCAAAAGCACTCCTCCCCTCATCATGAGCAATAGGTGAAATTTATAGTTATAGGCCAGGTTCAGGTTGAACCCCTTGGGCCAACCATAACATATGGTTGAGTGAATTAAATGTGATTAGGTGGAAACACACCTCTCAACCTTATGAAAGTGTAACACATTAGAGGTTAGGTTCATGGTGGTAAATTTAACAATTGTGCATAACCATTTCAAAACACAAAAATAGACTATAGTATATAAATAGGTGCTGACGGCCTGCAAACATTGCAAGGCTCTGACGGTATGTATGTGATTGGGCTATGTTCTAACCACTGGATGCCACCTGGTGGTTAAGTTCAGTGGCTTCGAGATGACTCGCGGTCGACTGTCCATGTGACAACACACTTGATGGTTGTAGTCTTCCAACTGTGTAGTCAGGTTCCGAAACTTTACGTTAACAACTCCATGTTCACATGCTGTCTACCTCTGCTCGACGGTTAACTTCCTGCGCGGTCAAATGTGTATAAAATATGGTCTATTTGCATATTTTTAAACACCGAAACCTCTTCACATAGGTTTTAACATTTTTATATACCATTTTTTCTACCACCATGCGCTGAGGTTTTAGGACTTACGATTAGTACCATATAATGATGTCATTTAGGTTTTTCACCATATTTTTTTACTTAGGCTCAGGACCTTAGAATGTTTATTACATAGTATTTAACATGATTTTTATCTTAGCTTAGGTTTAAAATAATGAAATTCTACACCATGAAATATTGCACCATGAACCACATCATAAACATTTAATCATGAATGAAGGGCTCTCTTTCATCTGGAACACTGGAGAAACTGAAGACTTCACTGGACTTCACTGGACTGATGCAAGGTCCTACTGGATCAGTTCTCTCCACTTGAAAGCTTTTGGACCAAAAAAAGTTTTGATTTAAGCATATATTAGGTGAGGGTACAACTCCCTCAGTTTTTGAATCTCCATCAACCTTGCCTTATTCAAAGAATGTAAGGCTCGATTGTAAGCATGATGCACATATGGTAAAGAATCATCCCACAACTTAGGATGTTTGATGCAGTAACCTCAGAGAATATGTATCACTATCTCGTTCACCTCTTCTGTTTGTCCGTTGGTTTGTGGATGAAAATCTAGCTCTTATTCATCTTTGTGTGCATGAGTCCCCACAAAGTGAACCAAAAATCTCCTACAAAGCAAGTGTCTCGATCGGAAGTAATGGAAGTGGGTAACCCAAAATGAACCCATATTTGTTGAAAGAACATTTGTTAATTCTATTCAACAATCACTTTATTTTTGCATGGAACAGGAATGCACATCTTGCTGAAATGATCAACCACAACATACATGTAATCATGCCCTCTCCTGGACATACGAAGTCCTCCAACAAAATCCATGGAAATGTTGTCCAATGGTTGCGAAGGAACTGGAAGTGGCATAAACAAACCAATATTTAAATTTCTTGGTTTACTTGTCTAACACATAACACATCCTTTAATGTACTTAACAACTATTTCATACATGCGAGCCGAGTAGCAATACCTTTGAATTTGGGCCATTGTCTTGCTTATGCCAAAATGTCCTGAAATGCGAGAAGAATGTGCTTCTCGAATAACATGTGCCATTTCTATCTGAGGTATGCACAACTTACCCAGATGATATAAAAACCTATCATGAACATGAAAATTGAATTCTTCCACCTGAGTACCATGATTTAGTGATTCATAAATATATTTTAAACCAATATCTATACTATATTGTTCTAAATAACTTTCATGTTTTAAATAACTATTCTGCAACACTATTGAAGCATTCAAAGATGGTCTAGACAACATATAAACTACTTTATTTGTTACACATTTCTTGTACTTAATTACTAAGTGAAATTGCTAAACAAATCCCATCCATTTGTAATGGAGAGATTGTTGCAACTTAGTATGAGACTGAAGGTACTGAAGCGGCTGATGATTTGTGTGAACCACTATTTCTTTACCCATTAAGTAGTGTTTCCATTTCTTAACACTTTCAATCAAAGAAAACAATTCTTTATCATATGTCGGATAGTTTGCAATTGCCTTAGAAAAATTTTCTGAATGAAAACAAATAGGTTTCCCTTTTTAAAGTAAAACTGCACCCATTCCATAACAACTAGCATCAGTTTCAATTTCTAATGGCTGTTGAAGATCTAGTAAAGCTAAGATTGGTGATGTGACAATTTTTTGCTTAAGTGTATCCAATTTTTTTGTTGTTTCCCTCCCCACTGAAAGGAAACTTTAGAACCTGTTAAAGCATGTTATAGTGATGCAATCAAAGAAAATTGAGAAATGAATTTCCTCCAATATTGAACTGCACCTAAGAAACTCCTAACTTTAGCCACATTATATGGTATTGGACACTTAACAATCACATTAATTTTAACTGGATCTATTTTCAAATGACCACCTTCAACTATGTAACCAAGAGACATCAATGAAGTTTTCCCAAAATCACATTTGGACAATTTAAGGTACAATTTTTCCCTTTGAAACACTTAGAAGACCTGTTTAACATGCCTAACATGTTCTTCCATACTAGAACTAAAAATGAGGATATCATATAAGTAGATTATGAAAAATTTATCAATGTATGGATGGAATACATCATTCATAACCCGCATGAAAGTTGTTGTAGCATTACACAAACAAAAAGGCATCACTAACCATTCAAATATCCACTGCCTAGTTTTAAATGTAGTTTTCCAAATGTCATTTTCTGCAATGCGAATTTGATGATACCCACTACGCAAATCCAACTTAGTGAAATAGACAAAAAAATTCAACTAGTTAAGTAAATCATCTATCCTGGGAAGAGGATACATGTTCTTGATTGTGATTTTGTTTAAGGCCCTAAAGTCGACACACATTCTCCATGTCCCGTTTTTCTTAGGAAACAAAATTATTGGTGAACCACATGATGAAATGGGTCGAATGAATCCTTTTTCAACTAGCTCTTATATTTGTTTCATTATTTATTTGTTATCTATGATCGACATGCGATACATTCTGACATCAACAAGAAGCGCGTCAGACATCAATTGTATTTCATGTTGTATTTCTCGTTTAAGAGATAGATGTTTTTGTTCATTAAATAGACTTTGAAAAGAATCCACCACTTTAACCAAAATATCTTTAAACTGAGATTCACAACTTGAAAAAGTATCATGTTAATCCTTATGCCGTTCTTTTACAACCATGAATACATATCTTTTACTTGAAATTATTAGCCTCTTCATCTGATTAGCAGTAACTAAATCCAAGTGTGTTTTGATTTTGTGTGCCCGGACAATATATTCATTTCCATATTTATTAAGGTGATATATATGCTATTTCCTACGAAACACAACATCACGATCATAGAGATAAGGACTTCCTAGCACTACTCCACATATGTCTAATGGAAACACATCTAAATCCACTTCATCAATGTAATTAGTTGTGATGGAAAATTTTAAACGACACTGCTTTGTGACATTAATCTGAGTCTTTTCTTTTTGCCAACCTAATGGGTATGGTCTTCGATGATTCTATGTCTCCAAATCCAATTTCTTAACTAAATTTTCAGATATTAAATTTTCTTGTGATCCATTGTCAAATAATGCATCTATTTTTTTGTGCTTAGAAGTTATCCTTGTATGAAATAATTCAACTATTTTATTCTCATCCAGATGATTTATGTTTGAAGAAGATGCAGAAATACTAGAACTTGAACTAGCATCAGAACTTTTACCTGTCAAAACCATTGCAGTTATTTTCCTTTAACCACCTGAATCAGAGCCCAAATATTGTTGGATTGCTGTATAAGCCTTATTTTCACCCTAAATTTTCTGGAACTTATTTGGTCTAAGTTCTGGGTGAAGTTTCCAATGTTTGGCTTCATCATGTCCGATTCTCTGGCAATGAGTACAAGTAGGTCTTTCACTTTCCTTCTGAGACGTCGTTGTTTTCTTTCCGTTCGAACTGCTCTTCCTCTTGTTGTCTTTGGAATCCTTGATTTCCAACTGTTTGGATTCTTTCTGTGAAAACTTGAATGGTCTTCTAAGTGATTCAATATGTATATCTTGAACACACACTTCATCAAAGTAATTAGGATTAAACATCAATAACATATGTTGTAAATGATAATGTAAACTTCCAATTTAATTTAATAAAGTTTCACATGTATCCAATTTAATACCAAGAACCAAAGCTTTCTTCCTGAACTCCTGAGTAAACTCCTGAAAATTCTGACCTTTACCTTACCTCAAATGCTGCCATCAATAAAATATTGTTGCATGTATCCCAAAGGATAGAATTGTTTTCTGCAAGCTTTCAAAAAATTAGACCATGAAGAGATGACTTTACCTTTCCACTTTAAATCTAATTGAGATTTAATTTCCCACCAGATTAAAGTTGTTCCCCCCATTGTAAGTGTAGCTAACTGAATTTTTATTCTTCCATCAGAAATGTTCTGAATTCTACAATACACTTCTAAATGTTTAATCCATTAATATAACCTTTCAGGATTCACTTCACCATCATAAATAGGTAGTTCAAATTTTACATCAAGTTTCAAAAGAGATGATTTTGAGGTTTTTATTTTTTGTTTCAGAATCTGAATTAGAAGAAGAAGAAGAAGAAGAAGAAGAAGATGATGATGATGAAGATGATGGAGGAGAAGGACATTTATCAGCTTCTCCTTTTCCCTTTTCCTTCTTCGTTTCCTTCGAAGAAGAGGATGGATCTCTCTCCTTCTTATCTTCGTAAATTTCTCCCAACATCCTCTGCATGTTCAAAAACATTTGCTAAATCTGTTCGTCGCCCATGAAATTCACTTCAGGAGTTTCACTTGCATCAGGTCCTCCCATTGTCAATTGTTGAGCAGCATTTCACTTTCCAACTTTTGAATCTATCTCCTCGAGCATTCCTTCTCCACGTCACAACCTGGACGTGGTTAACATTCACTCACAAAACTCCTACACCAAAACCTGCTTGATACCAAAATATATGATCTGAAATAGATCTGAACTAATACTGAAGTAGAACTAAATATTTTCCAACAATGAATTGATTGTTAACTCGATCACTTAGTGTGGAGTACTGAAGGAAAACAATTGATTTTACGACTTAATCCAAAACTTAAGAAGCATGATTAAACATGAATTTGTAGCAAAGAACATAGATAGAAGACAACAAACATTGATTATGGAGTTCGTCCTTGATGGAAGACGTCTCCGGGTTCGCTTTCAAGATGGGTGTTCGTTTTATTAAGGATTGATACAAGGAAGTATTTACACAGATATGCACCAGACTGAACGTGATCGCAGGTACCTCTTGTCTATTTCAACAAAAATATTTCTCTCCTAGCTTTCGAACACTTGTCTCTATGCCCAATTCTGCCTCCGAACGACCAAGATGCAACTGAAAGAAAAACTGCGTCTCTCTTCAGAATTCTAACTACAAGTCTTCAAAAACACTCCTCCCCTCATCATGAGAAATAAGTGAAATTTATAGTTACAGGCCAGGTTCAGGTCGAACCTCTTGGGCCAAACATAGCATATTTCTGAGTGAATTAAATGTGATTAGGTGGAAACACACTTCCCAGTCTGATGAAATTATAACACCTTAGAGGTTAGGTTCATGGTGATAAATTAAAAAACTACACATAACCATTTCAAAACCCACAAATAGACTACAGTATAAAAATAGGCGTTGACAATTTACAAACGGTGGAAGGCTCTGACAGTCTGCATGTGACTGGGATGTGGTATAACCACTAGCTGCCACCTAGTGGTTAAGTTCGGCGGCTTCAAGTTGACTGGCGGTCGACTGTCCATGTGACAGTACACTCGATGGTTGTGGTCTTCCAACTATGAAGTCAGGTTTCGAAACCGTGCGTTAACAACTCCATGTTCACATGATGTCTGCCTCTGCCTGACAGTTAACTTCCCGCGCGGTTAACTGTTTATACAATATAGTTTATTTGCATAGTTTTAAACATCAAAAAAATTTCTCATAGGATTTACCATTGTTATATACCATTTGTGCTACCACCATGCAATTAGGTTTTAGGACTTAGGATTAGGACCATATAATGTTATCACTTAGTTTTTTCACCATAGTTTTTCACTTAGGGTTAGGACTTTAGAATTTTTATTACATAGTCTTTAACACCACTTTCACCTTCACTTAGGTTTAAAACAATGACATTCTACACCATGAAATCTTGCACCATGAACCACATCATACACATTTAATCATGACTGAAGGACTCTCTTTTATCCAGAAGACTGGAGAAATGTAAGACTAAACTGGAATTCACTGAGCTGATGCAAGATCATCCTGGATCACATTAGGTAATTTAATCATAGTATCTGGGTGTAAAAAAAAATGAATAAGTATTTTGCTAAAAATGGCCAGAGGGAGGGACGAAACTCTTGGTTGTATTGAGGAAACCTTGCATAGAGAAAAATTAAAAGGGAATATTGCTATTCTCAACCCATAATTTTTATCACCGAAAGAGGCAAAAGACAGTCAAGTAAAGTGTAAACCGCCAGGTAAAATCATAGCTGAAGCATTTAGACCATGAACCCAAGTTAAAACAATAGAAAATTCTCTAGAAAAAACATGGTACGTGGGCAACAATCACAAAGACCACATGAATAATATTATCAAGTATTAATCTTCAGAGAAATACGTTATATACAATAAACTCAAACATAAGTAATACAATGTAATCATAACAATGGGAAATGTTTATACCTGGACACAAGGATGCTTACTAGATGTGATCACACCCGAAACAAATTGACACAATAACACCCCTAAAGTCCACCAACACTCCTAACGCCTAAGGAACCAGATGAAACGAATTTTTGAGACCATCAGGCACTTGGAGAGGTGGAAAATGTGGTGAAATGATACACTGATCCCAGGGAAAACAATCTAGGGTTGGGATGGATTGATCCCTACCATTGATCCATATACCTCTCATATTCATCATAGAAAAATTCTCAAGAGTCACCTGCTCTCCACGTGGATTAGGTGAACGTGGCACCAACTGACTAGCATAATCTATTCCCTAGGTGTGTCCGCACATGGAAGCATTAATAAAGAGTGTAAATGAATAATTTACATGAAGATATCAAGGATTAGGTGTTACAGTCCACTGAAACGATACATTGGAAATAAAAAGGGTAAAATAATGTTATGTTATAGTTACAACGGTAAAACCATAGTCAAACTAAGCACAAGATGCCATTACTCACTATACTCTAGGGTTGGGATTTATGTTATGAAATAAAAAATCAATACCATGTTAAATCTATGAAAATGCACTAGGTATATGATGTTGATAGGAAGAGAAAATGAATGGAAATAAGGTAAGATGAAAGGAAATACTATTGAAGGAATTCCTTAACAGCACTTAAAATTATAACAAGAAATAAATAAAGGAATTACCTTCTAATATGTTAGTGGTTCTTTGAAAATTTTTCTTCCAAAATATGCATATTACAATTAAGTATAGTTATGAAAGGATTTCAAAAGAAGAAGAAAAATATTAGTGGATAAAGTAGGAGATGTGATAGATAAAATAAGAGATTGGACAGATGGTATCAGAGCCCAAGTTCACTATTGGGCCATTAATGAACCACCACAAAAATGTACATATTAAACAAAAATGTATGATTGATAAGATGTTGAGGGAAAGAACTAACAATTGATATTGTCTGAATCATAAGGTAAGTAAGTCATATATTCATTCACAATGAAATGGATGAGAAATCACCTACCATCACTATGGGGGAATATTTGTATGTTGAATTGGGTGACGGGCCCACCCCAAAAACTAATCAGTTCATGGATGTCATTCAAAATATTTAGTAGGAATTGGCATACTTAAGAAGAAACAATGAGCACTTGTTAAGGGCCAAAGAGGGATATGAAAATATGATTAAGGGATTGACGGAAAAGTAAAACCATAAAAGGCTGGAAACTGACATATTGAAATAAAATGAAAAATGTATAGAATCATAAAAATATGGAAGGGAGAGGGAGTCTAATAGAACATATCCAAAAAATAAAAATAAAAAGAAACAAATAAAACTATAAGGGGAATTACGAAAAATCAAGACCCCTACTTTTGATGTGGAAAACGTGGAGGACGCAGAAGCTTGGTTACTTAATATGACTAAGGAATTCCAGGTTTGAGACTATGAGAGAAAATTGAAGGCCAAATTGGCCTTTTACCAGCTACAAGGTAAAGCTACCCTCTGCTGGGAAGAGGCGAAAAGTGTACACTTTCTTGAGGAAAAGAAAGTATCTTGGGAGGTGTTCCAAAAGCAGTTTAAAAATCGATATTTAAGTGAACGTTATTATGATGACCGTGCTAGGTAGTTCCATGAAGTAATGTTAGGAAAACCCACAATGGATGAGTTAGTGGAAAAATTTTCCAATTTGCTATGATACGTTCCCTACCTTAAAAAACAAAAAGCTAAAGTACAACAATTTGTGAACTACTTTCCTACTATTTACAAGGACCAGATCAAGTTTGATAATCCGAAAACAATGGATGAAGTATTAAAGAAGGAAAGTATATGCTACTAACAATTTAATAATACGGGATAAGGATATAAGGTTTGGCAGAATAAGCATAGAACCAAACCTACAGTGGGAGCTAAGTGATAGAAACATGGATGTCTTAATAATTTTTATAAGGATCATCAAAAGAAAAAGTTCAGTAAGGTGAATGTAAATCAACCGACACAATCTCAAGTGGGTTCAAAACCCATGGAAATGAATGTTAAAAGGAGAAATGTGGATAAAGAGAAAGGATCACTGAAATTTTGGGGGTGTGGCAAGCCTCATATGATGAGGGATTGTATGCAAAATTTGAGATATGTACAAAATAAACAAGCTATTAAGGAAGGCACTGCAATGAATGACCTCACTAGGAATATCTAGAGAATAAGTGGAGCATCAATCTACAATTATTGAAATTGAGGGTACTATTTCCAACCAACTTGTTTCTGTTTTATTTGATTCGAGACTAGTTTAAGTTATATTAGACCGCAGATGGTGGAAAAATGTAAACTTAAAACTAAAAAATATATAATTTCCTTGTTGGTACAACTAGCAACAGGCACCAAGAGAAGAGTAACCAACCAATTAAGGCAATGTAATATTAATTTAAATGGATATTTAAAAAATGATTTTAAATATAACAACACCGGGTACTAAGTACTATCAGTTATTTTTTATAGTACTATCAATTTTTTTTTATAGTGCCTGTAATAAAAAATAATTAAGTAGTAACAATATTTTATTTATATAGATTATTACACACACACATAGAGATATAGTTTAGAGGATGGAGGAGGAATTCCTTGCACTGACAACCTTCAAACCAGACTTTTCAGAGAAATGCTTTATGAAAACATATTTAGAAGCCCGACGGTCTTACAATTTGAGACGATGTCTATCTACAATGAAATAAGAATGTGTATCATCAATTGTGAGAAGTTTGATAGTTCCATTATCAAACACCGCTTCAACTTCATAAGGTCCCATCCAACGAGAGAAGAGCATTACTTTAAAGTCCTTAAAATGGGAATCATAGAGTAGTTCTTAATCCCCTTTGTGAAACACATCATTCTTGATAAATATATCATGCCATTTTGTTCTCTACTATTGAATTGCAACAATTTTTTGGACAACCATTAAACGAATTTAATGCATCTAATTTAGCTCTTCTAGTCAGTGTTTTTGTGTTTTTGAAATATCTAATCCTACTTCAAGAGTTTTTCTGAGTGTGTTAATCTCGAATTCCACTGGAAGCAATGGGGATTTTCCATAGACAATCTCATATGGTGAAAACCCCATTTTATTCCGCCATGCAATTTTGTATGCCCAAAGAGCTTCCAGAAGTTTTTTAGCCAAATATTGAAGATGTTTTGCCACATTATTTGTGAGAATATTTTCTAATACCTTGTTCATGCTTTCCACTTAGCCGTTCATCTGAGGATGGTACAGAGATGCCACCCTATTCTTAATTCCATACTTTTTCATAATCCTTGCTATCATATGTGATGTAATTGCGCTCCCCCATCTGAATAAGAAGTCCAAGAAAACATGTTTTGTTTCTTTCAAAATAGCCTTGGCCTCTACCCACTTTCTGACATAATCCATGCAGAGAAAAATATGAGCTTTCTTATGTGAATATGGATTAAACGAGCTAACAAAATAAACAATTTTTTTTTCAAAGGGCACAAGGAAGTATAATTGAGGCTGTAACGACATTTGATATGATCGACGAGGTTGACCCATCCGTTGGCAGCTACCACACCTTCAAACATAATTTGTTGCATCCTGAAAGATGGAGGGCCAATAATATCCCAATTTTAACACCTTATGACTTGTCCATTTATCTGTAAAATTTCCTCCATAAGGACCATCATGAGAAGCCTTTAGGACATCATAGATGTCATCTTCTACTACACAACGTTAGATTTTTTGGTTGACTCCTATATGAAAAAGATATTTGGCTATCCATGAATGATGAACATAATGACGAATAATATAGCGTTGTTCCTTGTATGGAAAATGTCGAGGTACCTTGCCTGTATCATGATAATCATAAAAATATACATACCATAGAGTATGAGTATAAATTGCAAAAAGATGTTCATCTGGAAAACTATCTTCTATATGTGTACCTTCGTCGCTAGTATACAGTCTAGACAAGAAATAAAAAACTACAGTATCTTTCCCTGGTTGATATATGATGGTAATATCAAATTCTTGAATTAACAATAACCATCTTGTAATACGATAAAGGGTTACAGGTTTATTCATCAAGTACCTGATTGTTTCGTGATCAATGTGCACAAAACTGGGGTATCGAGTAATGTAATGTTGAAATTTATTAACAACTTAAATAACAACTACAAAATCTTTTTTAGTTACCATATAGTTTAATTCAACAGGAGTCAAATTCTTGCTGACATAGTAGAATACATACGGCTTTTTGTCCTCCTATTGTCCCAAAACTGCCCCAACTATTGTCTGAGAAGCATATGTGTGGAAATGAAAGGGGAGTTTACAGTCAGGACCACGTAAGATTGGAGATCCACCGACTAGTTCCTTGATCTTTGCAAAATCTACTTCACACTGATTTATCCACAAAAATTATGCATCTTTGGTTAGCAGTTGAAAAAGTGGAAAAAATATTTTAGAAAAAAATTATATAAAATGTTTATAATAGCCAGCACAAATAATAAAAAAACATACTTGTGTCGGTGTCTTGGGTACATAAAAATTTAATATTACCTCTACCTTGGCAGCATCAACACGAATTCCAGTAGCCGAAAGCAAGTGTCCCAGAAATATTTCGTCGGCCCTCATCATGTGGCATTTTATTGTACTAAGAGAAACATGTGCTTGTTTGCATATTTTGAGTACCTTCTCTAAGTTTTCCAGCCCTCTTCAAAAGAATCATCGTATGGGGTAAAGTCATCCATATAAATCTCAACACTATCATCGACTAGATTAGAAAAAATTCCTAATATTTCCCTTTGAAAGGTGGCAGGCACATTACAAAGCCCAAATGGAAGGACTCAATATGTGAAGGTTCCCCAAGCGCATGTGAAGGTAGTTTTATCCTGATACTCAAGAGATATTTGGATTTGGTTATACCCACTGCATCTATCCAGAAAGGATAAAAAACTATTTCCGGTTGAAGAAAATGATCCTTTAGGGTTACTTTATTTAGTTCCCTATAGTCAACACAAATCCGCCACTTACCATTCTTTTTAGGAACAATAGCTAGTGGGGATACCTATTGAATGTTCGAGATAGGGTAAATAAATCCTACATCCAGTAACTTCTGAAGGTCGTCTTTGAAATTTTATTCGGGGTTGGATTCATTATTCTTTGAGTTTGTCTCACACGTCGAAAATATTCTTTAATTTATATATGATGGGTGCATAAATCAGTATGGATTCCCTTCATATCTATATTGTCCGAGGCAAAACCTTCCTTCTAGTCTCATAGGAATTTCAGTAGTTGTTTTTCCTAGGATGATGAAAGGTTTGGATTAATGTTCAATGTCTTCCCTGGTTCAATTTTTATAGGGATGTTGTCATGAGGAGAAACTACAGGAATATCTTCAACTTCGGTTTCTGGTTCAATGGTTTCCTGCATATTACAACTCATGACAGATCCTAGGAATTGATGATTTGAATCAGAAATAGGATAGGGATTGTTGATAAAAGTATTTATGGAGTCATCCTCCGTCTCATTTTTAAAATAGAGGACTTGTCCAATAGTGAGGATTGGTTTGAGTTCTTCGTTTTTAGGTTTTGACCCTTCTAAAGGTATGGAATTTTGTATTATAGTAGATGTTGAATTTTCTGATGGGATTGGTTCTGTAGGGGGGGTAAAGAATAAGATTTATCTCATTACATTATGTAGTAGAAATGCTATACATAGGATGTTTGAGAGTATCATCCTGCTGAAATCCCTTATTGTTAGGATTTGGATTAGTTTGAATAGGAAGTTGAGGACGAAGAGGAGTATTAATGGAGGGAATATTAGAAGGAATATGTTTTTGTTGTTGTGGCATAGGTTGGGGGAACTATGCAAGAAGAGGAGACAAACCATGCCAATTCTGAGACCATGAAGGGTTTGAGCTAGACCGAGGGAACCAAGGCTGCCAAGGTGGATATTGAAAATAATGAGGCCACGATGGTGAAAAAGTTACCGATTGAGGGCCAATATTTAAATTACTAAAATATTGAGAAAGGTCCTGAGGCATAACTTGATTCATGTTTGGTGGCTGTGGATGCCATGGTTTCCTGGAACCCATAAAGTAACTTTGATCTACCTCTTCATTTTCTCCCTGAAAGACTGCCTTTAGCCAAGGAAGAGACAAAATTGAGCTGGTTGAACGAATTTTTTCACTTATTGCACAAGTCTTCACAATATTCAATGGAAATTCCTTCAACGAATGTTTCTCCCTATATTGAAGGCATAGAATGGCCATGGTCTTCTCTAATTCCATTTGCTTCTATTTTTATTGTAAAGTATCCATCTGAGAGGATGATGTACTCAAGATACTGGTCCTTAAATTATCTAGCAAATTTCCAATATCTACTTTCGTAACTCCTCTGCCAGATGTCTCAAGGGTCTGAATCCCTTGCATATTCCTTTCAGCTCCTCGTGAACACTGAATGCAAAATTGACAGATGGAATCAAAATCCACTTTTTATATAATCCTTTTTCCCACTATATTCAAAATTTCCAGATATTCTTCCCTTAGTTCACGGAGAAATATGATTTTCAAGATGTCCTTATCCAAGTCATTATGGCTTGATGTCTGTAAATTATATTTGAAACATTCTACACAATTCTCCATATTCTCATCCTCCTTCTACATAAACTTAAAGATGTCTTCCTTGATATCTTGAGATTTGTAGTAATCTTGATACATTTCCAGCATAATATTCTTCATATCATCCCATGAGGTTATATATTTTCCTCGTAAACCCATAAACCATTGCAAATATATCCCTTTCAAAGCAGCAGGGAATATTTTCAGCTTATGAGCATCAACTATATAGTCATGCCACCCAGAGAGGATGTAGAATTCAAAAAATAATGTGTCTAGATCTTCAGAGGAGAGCCCATGGAAATTAGGAATTGTTGTCAAAGGAAAGGGCTTTATCAGCGCATCACCTCTAATATCTCCAATTGGGAACTCTATTGAGGAAGTTGCAGGTGCCATGAATATATTCCAATATTCACTTCGGATATCAACAAGTTCTGATCATTCTACAACAAATGGTTGGGGTTGTTTAACAACACTTCCTCGATCTCATGGGGAAGTGAATTCCTCCAATTCTTCTTCTTCTGCACATGGGATACTCAATTCCTTTAATCCTCTACTTGCTACTTCCGCTCCTTCCATTTTTGAAAGGAGTACGTCTTCTTCCTCTGGTACTTTGCTCGCTATTTTTTCTGCCTCTATCTTTTAAATGTGTACTTTTGTTGCTGAGGGCAGTCTTGGTTGTAAAACAAACTGCCCTTTGGATTTTGCATGAGTTATCACCCTAACATCGACCCATGAAGATGCTTCTGGTTTAGCTTTTGCGATGATTTCTTGGATGTATGTGGTTCTACCTAAATCCTTTCTTCCTCTCTTTGGGGGTCCTCCTCCGCCCCTTTTATTTGAATCTCTGTTAATGCAACCGGTGAAAGAGAAATATTCAAAACATTCTTGCAGCTCAGGACCTAGAGTAGGGTAAGAAAACTTCACTCCCCAGGATGAGAGAGATTGGCCCTTAAAAAAAGAAAAATAAAGAAGAAAAAGAAAACAATCAGGAAATATTAAGCTAAGGACCTGGAGCAGGGTAAGAAAACTTCCCTCCCCAGGACGAGACAGTGGCCCCTAATTAAAAAAGAAAAAGAAAAATAAAGAAATTAAAAATTGACACTTAGAGCAGGATAAGAAAACTTCCCTCCCCGAGATGGGAGATTGATTCTGAGATCAATACAAGTTATGCCCTCGTGCCTTTGATAGTCTCCCTGAAAAATGACACCAAAATTATGGTGTCCAAGTATGAATGATATTATTCACCCCTTTCCCACATTAAATGTCAAGTCGGGATTCATTTATTGACATATTGACATCTCCTAAAATTACAAGAGTTATTTTCCTACAATTACATAGTGGTTGTAAAAACCTAACAGAGTGGAAAATATAGTAGAGAGATAAATCTGAAGTTGTTTCATCGTTGCAGCTGATATCCAAAGATACTACTCCGAACTCGATGGTATTCCTTAGAATTGTTAGTGTCAGAATATGCATTCTTCCATAAGTGATCAAAATCAATATTTTCATTCTCATTTCAGGTGTCCCACTCTAAATTTTTTATATCATTCCATTAGGTCATGCTAAAAATTATTTCACTGAAGGTAGTCCTAGTCATAAAATGTCATTCTCTCTCACAAATTTTCGTTTACTGACCCACCTTCATGTCGTACGGAGCATAAAAAAAACTTTTGAAAAAATCCTTTCACTATGTCTTATGTTAGTCAAAGTCAACCATGAAATCAAGGTCATCCAAGGTCCCATTAGTTCATTATGTTTCAAGGTCCAAAACACATCATTTCAGCTCAATAAGGTCAACAAAGCATGTCAGAGTGATTCAATAAACATTTCATTATCATCTAAAGAGCATTATAAACATGTAAATATGATATTTTAAAGCTGTAATTATGGTTTTCAGTATGATTTTCATACTCAAATGTAATTATTTAAAGAAAAAAGAGTTTTATTTATTTCATTTTTTATGTAATTTTATGCTTCCTATGTGTAATAAGTAACTTCCTTAAAATTTTTCGACTCCAAATTCCATGCCAAAATTAATATCACCACTAAATCAAAATGACAAGTGTCAAACTCCTGCAACTTCATCCTACAAAGAAGAAAAAGTCAAAGAACAAGCATATTCAACATGCTTTCAAAAAGTGAGAAAAAACAAAGGAAAAGTGGGTTTTTGGATCTAAATCTGAAATCAATTAAGTATTTAAGACTCCTAGACATCAAATTCAAATTTATTTCCCTCTTATTTCAATGAGAAAACAACTGAAGAGAGTGAAATTTGTGATTTCTGAGAAAAATTGAGAAAAACAGAGAAAAAGGGCACTTATCCTCTTAGCACTACAATTATCCTCTTAGCACTGTGCTTATTCTCTTGGCGTTGTGCTTATCCTATTAGCACCACACTTATACTCTTGGCGCTACACGTATGACCAGAAAGGATCAGAAACTCATCAAAGTTACAAAAAAGCGCCCCCAGACTTCAACAATCATTCTTCACACTTCCAATCAAGCAAGTGAATTTTAAATCATTCTCTTCTTCATCAAAGTCATTTGGAATGTGTGAGTTGGTTAAAATCAAATTTGGTGCCTTCTTGAATGCAAAACCCTAGTTTTTCTCCCTTGCACTCATAATTCCCAAAATCCTATTTCGCTTACACTCAATACCATCCCTACATTGTTAAAAATCATTCCCAAATCCTTGTTATCATAATCCATATCCCTAAGCTACTAATTCCCAAAACCATAAGCCCTAGGTGCTATTTTGACCTAGGCTTGTAAATCCCAATTCCCCATCCCAATTCTCATCACTCTTTCACTGCTTTTCCCTTCCCCATTCCTCATATCCATAAACACTATTTCCCATAAAATTCCCTTTCCCCATATCCTATCCCCAAATTCACCTTCCACACTATCACCTACTTCCCCAGGGTATGAACACAAACACACCATGGAAGTAGAAGGAGAACATAACATATCACATATTGAGGAAGAGGAAATAGAGGCTAGGAGGCCACATAAAGGGGGAGATATAATCAGACATGAACCTATCAGCACCAGGGAACTTTTTTCTTCTCCAATGACTGTGACATGCTTCAAATATGTTGGTTGTTATGATTTCTGTGAACAAATTCAGAGGGTTCAACATCATTCCATGTTAACTAGGCTCTTCAGATCTAAACTCCATAACAACCAAGTTACCCAAGATAGTGTCACCTTTACTGTCTCAACTGTCATCATTTAAGCTGCTATAGGGATCCCAAAAGTTGGGGAAAGGTGGTTCAAAAAGAGTGATTTGGAAAATCAACACTTTGAGCCCTCTTTAAAACCTAGATACAAGAATGAGAAGAAGAGGATGTTTCCTTTTTCCCACCTCATGGACATATTTTCACCCATGATGAAGATAATCATGAAGTATTTTACATGTGAAGGTAGATTCTTAAGCCTGTATACCTATAGCATTCGGCTCATAATGCATTTCATTAGGGTAAGGATGCTCAATATACCTTACTACATTTTCTGGAGTGTTAAAAATATGGCTTTTATTTCTCAGAAAAGGGAGTATGAACACCAAATGAAAAGTATTTTCCATCATTATCTTATCAAATTCATTTTCCTTTACCATCTTAGTGAGCTCAACATTGCATGGGATACCTTCATAGCCCATGATATCTTCAGAGATACTCCTACTCAACATGCTCAAAATATACCTTCATCATCTCAACCCTCCAATTCCATCCCTCCATCTCAACCTATTGTACATTCACCATCATCATATTAGTCCTCTTCATCTACTTCACCAACATTATCTTCATCCCACATTGATACTAAATCCCATATCAGAAATGATATATATGAGGCAAAAAAGGCTAGTATGGTTGAGGTTGAACCATTGTCAAAAACCTACAAGAGAGGCCATAGGCATGTGTTTGATCCACACATAGTGGGAGGGTCCATGTCTTCTACATCATCAAAACAAGTGGACAAAGGTAAATGAAAGTTGATTGAGACATAAACTCAACAAGAGGTGAAACATGATGAAAACCTCCATGAGACTGAGCATGAGTTTGAGTTGGTTGACCTAGGTGATGATGATTACAACCATATCATTAACTTGGCCATAAAAGGTAAGGATGCAAAAATCAGAGACCCCCAAACCAACCTTGATAGGTCTAGATATGTTATACACTATCTTGAGCAAGAAAATGAGCAATTGAAGACCAAACAAGTCATTGATGAGGTGAAGTATTTCACTGCTCAAAGGGAGGCTCAAAAGGCCAAAGTCATGCTAGATGAAACATTGGAGAAGTATGTATTACTTGATGATGAAGAAGAATAGGTACCAAGAGAGAGATCTAGAACTAGAGGGCTCAAAAGAGCTCTAGCTCTAGAGAGATAAAGGGAAGTTGAGTTAGCTGACCAAATAACCCTAAACGAGCAACTTGCTATAGCGATCAATAAGAACAGGGAGCCATGGCTTGATAGAGCCAATCAAAACTTGGAGAATCTACTAGAAACGGAAAATAAGGATAATGACTTGTTGAGGAGGAAAGTCAAACATCAGGCACGGAAGGAGAAAATTGCATTGGCCAAGCTCAAAAGAGCCAATGCCAAAATTGAAGCTCTCAATCATCAAAAGGATAAGGACATGTTAAAAATACTTGTTGATGCTTCACTCCAAGCCTAGCCACCTCATCAACACCCTTTCCACAAATTTTGAGGCAAGTTGCAACATTTTTGTCAAAGCTATACATGACTGTGTTTTTCTGCAAATGAAAATATCATGACAATGGTCATAAGTGCAGCGTCCTTGGCGCTGCGCTTATTTTTGGGGAACTCTTTGAGAGAAATAAAACCACCATGAGATTTTTAATGAGATATACATATAGAAAAAATACTTTTCCAAGCTTGACTTGTAGTTTCAGGACGTGAAAAAGGTAAAAAAACCACCAAAAAAACATGTTTCTGCCCCTATTTTTGCCGAGGTGCTGCGCTTATACCAGTCTTGGGAGATTTAATTTTTGAGGGGTCAAATCAGCACCATTTTCAGAATTGGAGGCATATTCAGAAACATGACAGGATATGCTTTCCAACAAGCTATCCTGGGCCCAATTTTAACACTGGGAAGGCCTCCAAAAGTGGCCTTGAACATGGAGGGTGCTTATGACACAACAAGGGTGCTTATGATAGGAAAAAGATGCTTATGATAGTTTACTCATTTTTCTGGTTTTTCACTATAATTTTTTTTGTTTTACCTCAAGAAATAATTTTAGTATCAATGTAATTCATCATGGTAAATGTAATTATGTAAGAAATAAGTTACCTAGGGGTAGATTCATTGGGTAAACTTATCCTTTTGTCAAAGATGAATAAGTTTGAATGTAATCAGGAGTGAGTCACTTGGACCATCCTACACTTCAACTATCAGTTTAAATTTTTATGGATTCCTTCCTCACCTCATGTATTTGACCCATGAGGATGCGTGAAGGTTGTTTTGATGTCTATATCTTCCCTTTATTCACTCTTAGCAAGGGTTGGAATCGGTTTGGATGTTAGCTTTGTAATCAAGGAACTATTGTACTCAGTTTGGGCATTAATACAAGTGGAGTTGCAACTATTTTTGAAGATACTTGTGGTATGATGTTTATCATTGTTTTCTTCTTCAATATCATATGTTAAATTTATTTTTTCCATGTTTCATCACATTTCTATGGTATGATATCTCTCAAGTTGATAGGAATAACACATGCTTACTCATGCTCTATTTAGGGTTATTTATCATAATTTGTTCATTTTCCTCTGTTTAGGAAGAATGCATCTCCCATTATCTTACTAGCTTCTCATCAGTCTCAAGACCATTCCATCACAATCATCTTTAAGTGATAAGCCTTGTGCCTACCTTGCCCTAATTATTCCTGCAACTCTATCTCATTTGCCCTGACCTAGCTTTCCTTGACCTAATTTCTTCTTCCAGTGACACCCCAACCAAATCAAATACAAACAAACCCCTTCAATCATTATCTAGCCTAAAAAACCTAATTTCTCTAGCCCTTTTGGTTGTGACCCTTTTGGAGAGAGCCCTCTCCGACTTGATAGGGCTAGCTATCAAGTCAAAAGCTTGGTCTGTGGTTACCTTTGTTGGGATTCCTTCTTCAGCCTTAGGAATCTGGAGGAGTGATAAAACGAATCATGAACTTGGTCATTCCACCTCCAAATATTTAAGAATCATTGAATTCGCAAGCTGCCTTGGTAATAATTTCCTACGACTATGCTTCATTGATTAATTAATCCATAAAGACCTGAAAAGAGGTATACCTATGTGGTTTAGGACACAAATTGACTGATAATAATATAAAGGAGGATGGGAAATAGGATAAAAGGGCAAGTAAATATATGCAAGTTTAGCTCCCAACATAATGCACTTGAAACCTCTGAATTTCTTTTTTAATAAAAGTGTTTGATATAATTTAGGCAAACCAAGAATCTTGTAGTTGCTTTCTATCCATTTTTTCTTATAGAAATTCTTGAAGAAATTTCAAAACATGTTCTCTCAATTCAACTCTACCTTGAGTGAGAGTCATACCAAGATATTCAATCTTGGTTTTCCCAATCAGAAATTTAGAGGGAGAGTTGGACATGACTAAACCATGATCATAAATCCTTTTATAGAAAATTTTCAAATAATTCTTGTGTTCTCTAACATATTTTGAAAAAAAAAATAGGTAATCAATATAGAAAACAAGAAACTGAAGATCTCGAAACATGTCTTCCATCCTATTTTGGAATTTAGAAGGTGCAATATTCAAGCAAAAACGCATGACATAAGACTAGTATTTTCCAAAAGTGACTATGAAAGAAATTTTAAACCGGTCCTGAGGAACTATTCCTATTTGCCAAAATCCACTTTTAAAATCAAAATAGATAAAAATATTATTTTGGCCTATTTTTGCAAACATAATTTCTTTGGTAGGAAGGAAATACATGATAGTTAGTATTAATTCATTTAAGATGTTGTAGTTTATACCAAGCCTTTTATTTTCTCTTTTATATTATGAGTGTTTATTTAGGTAAAATTTTGGGAAATCTTAGGGGATTCTGCTTGGTTCTGTTAACTTGGATTGCATTAATTATTCTATCTCTTGTTTACATAACTACACTTGTAGTGACGTTGAATTTGTTGATGCTTTTTGAGGTTATCCACTAAATCATTCTTTACAAGGAATATGAACACACTATTTTTCTTGGGACCAAAAGACATCATAATATTTTGAGGTACAGTCTTTGATTAACTTATCAATTATTTCTTTCAATTCTTCAATCCCATGAAGCTATGGATTCCTTACAATATTCTTTATCTTAGAAAATTTGTCTATCGATTCGTTAACAAGGTTAGGTTGATTATCAAATATTTTGATTATGAAGTCACTTTTTCTGGTCACCTTAACAACTTTTCCTTGAATATGTAAAACAACAGAATCACTATCAATATTAAGTGGATTATGTCTTCTTATAAAATCATATAAGGAGAATATCACAACTAGCATCAAAACAATATAAGTATACACTAGTAATATGGCGATTTATAAGAATTGGTAAATTGAGAGCAAATGCTTTGATTTTCATGAGAGTTTTATTAACTACCTTGAAATGAACCTAGGTTAGTTTCCAATAATAATATGGCATAACATCAAAATTTGGACAAATATTCATTGGTCTTGTGTCTACTTGAGCATATAATGAATATTGATTAATACATTGACATTTATAACAAATGAAATAACAAGACTATCATCAAGGGATTTAATTTCATGAACTTCCTGGTTGTGATCAACTGTTTTCTCAGGTTCATCCTCATTAACATCTATATCTTTCAATTGGTCTACAATCTGTGTTGTTAGGAAATCTGTAATTTGTTGTCTTAGGTTTGAAAGTTCATATATATCCCTTTTAACATATTGTACTAACTGATCATTAGATGGTTATTCTTTCCCTTTTATTTTTTTTTGTTGAGAATCAATAGGATGCACATGCCTAGATGTATGAAGTTTGTGATATAATGCAACAATTTTATTGTTTGACCAATGCTAATTTGAAAAAATAGGATTATGATATTGTAATTTTGAATCAAAGATGTAGAGAAAATATTACTTTATAATTTCGAGGTAAATGATTGAGATAAGAGGGGTGAATTAGATTACATAGGAAGAATAGATTGCATCAAGAACTTGGTGCCTCTAAAAATTTGGTGCCTACAAATTGAGGAAGGTATAGTGCCTCTAACAACTGGGTGCTTCTAAATATGATGGGATTGGTGTCTCCCGTAGGTGGGATCGCAAAAATTTAGAAAGGGAATTGGGTTGCTACCTATAAATCAGGGGATAGGTGGCTCCTTTTGATTAGTGCTAGTAAATAGTTGTACTAATCAGTTGGTTCATACATTTATAAAGAATAATATAATAATTTTTTAGTTTTCTTCTGTAATGGTTTCCATGTATTCTAGTATTCTCATGTGGTATTTTTTATTGTTGCATTATTTTTTTTAAGTTATAAAATGCTTTATATTATTTAATTGGACAATATACTAATTCACGAGCCACATTAAATGTAATTTTAATTCAAAAAATTGGAATCTAAGAAAGGTTCCTTCAGAAACAACCTAACAGCTTGAAAGAAGTTCTTTCAAGGGTAATGAAAAATAAAACAAGAGTAATAATAAGTCACGATAGAAGAAGAAATATCATATCAAAGTATATGATTGTACTAGCAATATATCAGATGTTGAAGAAGTGGAATCCAACTTAAGAGGATCTACAAAATAAAATTTTGATTCCAAAGAAGAAATTTTATTCCTAACAAAAATGCATAAGTCGATCAAAAAGGGAAATAGGATGCAGTACAATCTATCTTGTCTTTTAATTGTGGTGATGAAGGTTACCTTACTTCTATATTTCCATATGTAAGCAATGGTTATATAGATAATTTTTAAATTACCAAAAGTAAAAGTTATATTCAAAAGTGGAAGTCGAGGCTAAGGCATATCTTCAAGGTGAGCTCATTGGTGCTTTATAATAAATAGAGAGAAACATAGAAGATAGAAAAGGAAGAATTAGCTATTGGACAAATACAAAAACCAGGATCATGATGAAGCAGAAAAGGTAATTCTTGACCCAACTAGAAGAGGAAAAAGGGATGGAAGAAGCAATGAAGACCCAATTGAAAGAATTGTAAGGTAATTATGAGGATATCGAAGATGAGATTGTTTCTTTGTGAAAATTAGATAGAAGAATGAAATCATAAATTGATGAAGTATGAAGGAAAAGAGCATGATTGTGATGAATCATCAATTATTATTCCAAAAAATGAATTGGAAGAACCTGAAAGGATTAAATAAATACTTCTAGGAAAATTGAAAGAATATTCAAAGGAATGTGAAAAACTAGAAGAGGAAATTGTTTCTAAAAACAAGAAATTATAGCAAGTAAATCATAATTTGTAGTTGGCTAAATGGATTGAATTATTGGGTACACTTTTCAACAAACATAGATCTCCCCTAATTAAGCCATAGCTTGGTTATAAGGATTATCATGAGACATCCAAAGGTGAATCAAGCTCAAGGGCAACAAATGTAGAAAAACTAAAGAGCTATGGTGAACCATTCAAAGGATCCAAAAAATATACTTAGAGACATGAATCAAGAAAAGGACTAGAAAAGACACGTTCATATTAATAAAATACGAAGAATTCAAGAGGGACTAAAGAATCATAAAATATTTGAATATTATCGTAAAGAAAATTATAGAAAGTATAGAAGAATATTTTTTACAAAAATGCCCATTGCTCCTAGGTATCAATTTATTTTTAAGGTCATTGTTATTTATCCTCTAATTTTGGTCACAAACCTACAAACTGTAGAGCTTATGCTATAATTATAAGAAATGAATTCTTTAGAGCCCCAATGAATAATTATTTAAGAAGTAAAGCCAAAGGTGTACATGGTGGTATTAGAAGATACAACTCATTTGTTACACTATTGAATAATATTGAGTGCTAAATCTGCAATAATTATGGACATAAAGCAATTGGTTGTAGAAGAGCCCTTATCGGATCCGTAGAAGAAAAATTGTAGGAAAAAAATTCAGAAATCCTAATTGACACATTAGTATAAATCATAGTTCATTCAATCACCTATTCAAATACAATAAAAATTGATACAACTGCCATAATTTTGGGCATATAGCATGTGAATATAGAAGCAACATGAGATGGTCTCCTAAACAAATTAAGAAAGAACATATTTCTACTAGGCATAAATAAAAATACACCAAGGTGTGAAAAAGAAACAAAAAGATATAAAGATGGATCGAAATAGTACATAACCAATCATAATAGTACAACAAACATAAAATATAAAGTGGAGGATGGAGATAAAAAGTTAAAACCTCAAAGAACAGGAAATATCTTGGTATCCTGGAAGATCAGTTGGGAAAATAGATATGAAGAAAAATTGAGTGAAAATAGGAAGTTTTTCTAGAATGAAAAAAATATCAACATGATCAAAACTAAAGTTCTAATCTAAGAAAGAAATTGTATGACAAAGGCATTCATCTAGATAACAATTTATATTTGTACCTTGACTAGAGACAAAAAATGATGAATATTTTGAACTACACTTTAATGGACCTCTTGTGTTTGATGCTCCTATTAACTATGATCTAATCTATCATCTTGACAAATACAAGAACCTAAGGGGAGAGAACCGTTGCATGACAAGCATGATAAAAACATAGATATTGATGATCACATCTCTATCTTTCTAAGAATAATAAAGAAATATTTTTTGAAGTGATAATTGGAGAATCTCTTGGTCCTAAGTAAATAAAACATTTTTTATCTAGTTATGTATATGACATAATGATTGGAATCCGTGTAAAATCATCACTAGCATTTTAAAACAACAACAATAGTTGCTATATCTTGCACTTTGACTACTCTCCTATTTAAGATATAGAATATTAATGTGATTGGATAGGTTGGTGAGAAGGTAGATGTTTGGAGGATGTAGTAGGAGAATGACCTTTTCTATTTCAAGTTGGCTAACTTACTAAGAGATCAATTCCAATTAAATAATCCATAGTTTCTGAGTATAGTATTGAATTTTGCAAGGTCAATATTCAAGGTCACGAAGTGGGTGTGCATGTGTAAGAAAAAGGATATAGTGTCTCATAAAAATTAAAAAATAAATTCAAGTTAGCATCAACAAGGTAGGTTCCAAAGAGAACCTTGAAGCTTATTAAAAACCAAGTATCATAATTTGTGAGCTACAAATGTATCAAAACACTCTAAATTCTGGAAGGGTGTGATTTATTGATGGATGAGATTGTAGGCAAAGATAAAGATGAATTCTATGTGTAAGTGAGGAAAATTTTATCTAGTGAGTTTAAATACAAGGAATAATCCTAGTGCGGCCTTAACTAGCATCTATCAAAAGGATGTTTTAGAGGAATTAATTCACTTCTTTATGCATCAAATATATCATGGATCTAATTGTTGTAGAGAAGTTGGTTACATTTGATTTTCTCATCTAAAATTTGAACCATGGAGCTAACATTCCATACTCGACATTCAATTGGAGCAAAATCCATAGAGCTAATATTCCACACTCGACATTGGATTGGAGAAAAATCTAAGGGGGAGAACTTACAATCAAAAGGATGTTGCAAATAAAATAGGAAGAATTTATATTAGGAGAGTAGTCCTTTAATGAAAACAATTACGGTTCATCATGATTACATAAATTATACTTTCTGACCTTAACACGACCATGTTAATGATAAAAGGATGATATTGTTATAAACAATAATTATGTTGTTAATTACATTACAGGATAAAGACAGTCTAAAAATAGGGAGAGAAATCCTTAAAAACTAAATCAAAACAAATGATAATGGTACATGCAAGTTCTCAAACTTGATAGGGGGAGTTTAGATACACTGGATATAAATGAGACTAATATATATTAGCACATAAAATGAGCAGAAGGAAAGAAAAAAACATTTTCTCAGGGGGGAATTCATATTATAGCCCATTCATATGGGGAGTATGATTACACAACTATGTAAGTTATAAAGGAAGAATGAGTTTCAGGTGAGAGGCTCATAAAATAATAGGCGGAGTAGTTCTAATTGTAGAATTAACCATTAATATCAGTAATAGTCCAACCTATTCAGTTATCAAACACTTGGATTTTCATGTAAGGGAACTTGAGATTTAAGCCTCTTTACCGTCGATTTCAAAGGGGGAGAGTGAGTAGACATTACATCCTCATATCTAAGGGGGAATTTACAGCCTAATAAAGGGATTTTAGTCCACATCTATTAATGACCAACACTTTTTGGAGGTCTTACCATCAATCACAAAGGGCAAGATTGTTAACCAATGTGGTGTCATTGGTGTCAAAGGAACTATGGTCAGTAATAAATTTTCATTCATGTGCATAAGAGTGAAATTTTGTTTAATGAACAATGATAAAGGTGTGTATTAGGTGCATAAGGCAAAGGGACCAAAATCTAAATTTTGGGGCATGAAGCCAAACCCTAAATTTCCCTTAGGTAATTTGAAAAATCAAAATTTTGTATAATGAAAGTGAAAACACTTAGGTTTTTGGAAAAACCCCAAAATTGGTTAATGCACAACAACCTATGAAGTCATTCAAAACTACTTATCCAGTTATCCATGTTGTGACTGGTGTAACATGTAATACTTAGTGAAAGAAGTGAGATACTATATTTCCTTGATTAGTCTTTAATCATGATTAACCTTCTCAATTAGCCTAATATTGTGATTAATCAAGTTAATGCAATATCCCATCATCTAGGGTTTGAAACATGAAATTTTTTATTGTTCAAATACTAGCCCAAATGTGCAAATTATCAAGTGGATTTGATATTTTATATTTGGTCCAAAATGAAAAATGACATCTAGGTTGGTAGAAGTCATCCAAGTCTATATCAAATCCAGACCTACTAAAATTTAAATTGAGGAGTGACCATTGGATCATCAGATAAGAGGATCGATATCTGGTTAAAAATCTAGCACATGACCCACATCCAGCTAATCAGAAGTTATCTGGCCTTGGATGAATCTGAGCCTTTGAAAAAGTTTGGCATCATGAAATCCCAAAATCCATGGATACCAAATTGGCATTTGGTTATAGTACATGGTTAATGGGGATATGAAACACACCTCCCAAATTGTATGAAGTTGCAGAAGAAGGTTAAAATGGTTAAGTGCCTAATTATGGGGGCTTGGTACCATGGGCCACATCGTAAGGTTCTCGAAGCGTCAATCAACAAAATTGAGTTCAGAGCATAATATTAAATTACCATGGGTGATTAATTTAATTAACAAACCATGGTAACTAAATTACCAAGGGTAGAAAAACCAAAGACCTTGTCAGCCTAATTAAACCACATAAAATCACAATCAAGGTGATGTTTGAAATATGTATGATGTGTGTTGCACATCTAAATTACACAGAGAACTAAGCTGTGCAAGTTGTGTGAGTAAGGTGATGTGTGTGAATCTACTTGATTGTGTTTTTGGCCATATATATATATATATTTTTTTTGAGTAGATTAGATGGAGAGTAAAGAAAATGATTGATAGGAATAATGAGGTCTAAAGAACATGACTAGTCTATGGAGGGAGCATATGAAGTTTGTATATTGTAAAATGTTAATACAAAGTCTGCTAATACAAAGTCTATTCTTTGATGTTGATTAATGAATATATTTGTAGTCTATGATATAGTGTTAAAGTGTTTCTATTGGAACAATGTTTATTTGAAAAAACATGATTAGTATATTGTAGTTTTGAATGATAGATGTAGAAAAAAATTACTTTAGAAATATAAGGTAAATTTATAAGATCATAGGTGTGAACAAAATTGTTTAGGAATAACATATTACAGTAGGAATCAAAGAGAATTATAATGGATCCAATTTGAAAATGTTATGAAAATTAGGTCCATGGTACGATTATTAGTGGTTGGTGCCTCGAGTAGGTTTGTTCCTACAAATAAAAGGGGTTTAGTGCCTAAAACTATGAGGGGATTGGTGTATCCTATAGGTGGGTTGAAAATTTGAAAAGGGAATCATCATGGCAGATGTAAATTAGAGGATATGTGTCTCCTTATAGTTGTTTCTAGTAAATCATTGTAATAGTAAGTTGGTTCCTATATAACGTAATCAATCTATATTGATGAGTTTATGCTAGCTCAATTAGGTAGCCTAATTGGTCAAAGCCTTCCCCCCTTCCACATCCAAGTCGTTGGCCCTCCATTATGAGGCATGGGTTCGATTCTCCTAGCTCCTTCTAGGTTAGGGCCCAACCTTTAGGTTGGAAAGTTGGGTTTACTAGGCATGTTTCCCCTTAAGGTGGCCTCTCCCTCTCTCCCCCCCCCTTTCCTCTCTCTATCCCCCATATATATTTCCCTCTTCATCGTTTCCCTCTCCCATCCATTACGAACCCATCTCTTTATCCCTTTTCGTATCCCCTTCTATCTAAGCGTATCCCATATCTCTATTTCTCTTCTCGTTCTCTCTCTCTCTCTCCCCCTTTCAAACACAAAAACACACACACATTCCCTTATCCTCCCTCTCTCTACCACTTTCCCAATCCCTTTCTATCTCTTCCCTTTTCTTTATCCCTCTTTCTATAACTTTCCTCCCTTTATGTATTTTGTAATATTCCCAATTTTCCATTAGTTAATTGGAATATTAGAGTTCTTAATTTTATTAATTAATTAAGTAAATAAAAGGGTGGAGGGACCCATAAACCCCATGGATGAATAAAATCCACTTTTGTTGTGTTAATGTGGGTTAGTAGATATGAGATCAACATCATGGAGTAGTGGAGCAACACATTAATGAAGGAAGAGTAGAGATTATGGAGAGATAATGAGGAAGATGATGGAGATAGTGGAGGAATACAAGTAAGATCATAGAGAATTAATGATCTAGTGATGGAGGAAGTGGTGCAATAAATGCACACATGATGGAGGGAGTGGAGATTAATTGTAGAGATCATGGTGATCATGGAGAGACATCACAGTCTTCATGGAGACTAGTGGCCACATGTGCAGTGTAGTTATGAGGTGGGCCAAGTTTAGGGAAGGCTCAGAACCATATAAGGAAGACGAGGGTAGCAAAGAAAATTAGTCTAGAATTTGATATTGTATTTATTTTTGACATTCTTTGCACACTTCAGCTGTTTAGCTAAGTTTGTTGTATTGTTTAGCACACACGTGTTCTCGAGTGGGAATCCCACCCTTTCCCATGAGGGACTTTGAGTGCCTACACTGGGAAGGTTATTTTGAGCAGAAATTCATCATCAAACATTGGTTCCACATTCAGCCCTTCTCTTCTGCACATACAACTTTAGGAATTATGCAATTCGTGTCTCAGGGTTTGAGAGGAGGAAGGTAGTTCTTAGCATATCAGCTAAGAAACCAATGGAGCATTCATCCTTTCATCTTATGCTTCCATATCAGTATTTTAGGAGTAGCTTTGTCATATCCGCCATCAAGCCATCATTTTATACCTCCATGCAATAGCAATTCCTTCAGGAATTGCGCAGTCCAGCCAGGTAGATCCAGTGGAGGAAGTTCGTTCCAAGAATTTCATCTTGGAATCCCGTGAGGGGTCTTTCCATATCTTTGGAGAGATCATTTCCATCATCTATGAGATATATTCCATCATCTATAAGTAGGATACATCTCCATCCCTCTTGATAGTGCAGTTCAGTGCAACAATTGTGCAGTGTGCAGCTGCAACTTGAGCAGTGGAAAGAGGACCTAGATCTCAAGCTTCTAGCTTTAATATCAGGAGAAGGGACCAAACCTTCATCTATTGAGATGATTAGGTGCTATTGCATCTGATAGATCATTATTTCAGCCCCATATCAATAGTCATCCTTAGGGAGTGCGTAAGTCAGTCAGCATGGGTGCAGTGGGCAACCCAAAAAGGGCCGAAAATCCAAACTTAAAAATGGCCAAACCATTTCTGGGTTTTTTCTAGTTTTTTTTAGTAGAATCCATGGGTAAAATCCCAGATAATTCCAAGCACTTCAGCAGCCTCTTGCACATATATGTTATTAACATTAGAAATAGTAGTAGTTATACTTTCCAATGCTAGATTTCTTTTGCGTATTTCGGCCATCTTGTGGCTTGAGTGCATTCCTTTTGGGGCATTATGTACTTACATTGATGTTGATCCTTAATGATATATTCCTGCTCATGATTATGATTTCTTAATGTAATTTCCAGTTACAACAAATTTCTGGAATTTTTCAGACTTTAGTGCTATATTCATGTTTTGCTTAATTTGGAATGCTGCAAATGTTCCATATTCCTGTATTTTCCATTTTGGAATATTACAGTGGTATCAGAGCATGATCTTTCTCTCAGCTTGTGGGCACTTCATGACATCAGAATAATAAGAAGAAGAAGTCTTCAATGGCGGAAGGATTCATTTTTTCCACACTTCTCTTTAGATCTATGTCGGATCTCTCAACAGAGATTAAAGAAATGAGAAGGGAAAGGCAAAGGGAAAACTCAAAAGGGTTTTAGAATGGGGAAGGTCCTCCTATCAGTAGAAAAATAATCTGGTAATGCAAAGAGCTCCAAAATGATCTAATATGTCCACTTTCTTTGCAGAAGAAGGTGATTGGCATGGAGATGGAGGAAAATTAGATCATGAGACTCTAAGTTATTATCTCAAAGAGTGAAAATATCAGTCTAGAGCATTCAAGGAGAATCTAACTCTTCAACAGTTTTTCCAGCTCAAAGAAGAATGGAGATCATGCAGCAACAATAGAAGAAAAAGGCATAATAGATTCTTTTTGTCTACATTTGATGGGTCATCCACAATAACAACAAAGGATTTGAGGAAGAAGTTAGATACATTCTTCCTGCTACATATAGTAGCAGAAAGAGAAGCTGTTGAGATTGCAGTTCTAAACCTTGAGGGTGAAGCAAAGGATTGGTGGTTCAACCATTTGAAACATGCCAGAGTGACTTCTTATGCAGATTTTACTCAAAGGATGATCAAGAGGTTAGATAGAAGAAAACCAGAGGTAATTCCCATTGAGACATTTCCCAACATTGATGAGAAAGCACATGAGGAGCCAAGGGAAGATGTTAGCACTATCACTCTAGAAGAGGACCAACTTCCACCACCACTAAGCTGCAGAAGTACTTGCATTAGGAGAAGGAACACTTGCATCCTTTCAAGATGGTCTTGAGCTCCTGACATTGGGATTCCCATGCATGATTCAGGCAAGGAAAATTTTAGGGGCGAATATTCGTAGATGGGCTAATTGTCCATGTTTTTTCCAAAAAAAAGATTCGCCAATTCACATTTTTTCCTAAAAGTGATTGGCCCAAATTTAATAAGAAAAAAACATTTTACCTTAAAAATCACTAAAATTGTATAGAGACTATATAAAATCATTAGAAGTTTTAATTTTTTTACTAAAATATCACTAATAATTTTATAGTTTGCATATTATGGATTAGTAAGATTCGCCAAGGTTTCTAATCTTTAAGATAAGTTTCCATCCTTAAAATTTTCCCTGGCTTCAGGAGATGCATGAGGAAGAGGAGGTAGATACCAACATCGGTGCATCAATAATGGAGCAACCATCACCACCACCAACAGTTGGAGAAGCCATTGCATTAGTTGAAGGAACCCTTTCAACTTTGAAACATGTTCCCAAGTATCCGCTTATCTAAGGTATCCAAACATTTCCATCCCATCTTATTTTAGTACTTTTAGCCACCCATAAATTCTGTCATACACAATGGTGGCTAGACTTTGTCTTCAAAACTTCAAGAGATAGTTCCCTTTGAAAGCTTATCATCTTTTAAAGTTTTTATGATGATTATTACTCTTTGAGTTAATCTTCACTACTGTTTCCCTTTTATCCTAAAAAACCTGCTATTCACCAAGAGAAAAACTGCTTAAAACCCTTATTTTCCATCATTTTCACTCCTCCTTTCACCCATTTCCCCCCCACAAAATCCCTCAAAAATACCTTCATTTAGCCTCTAAAACCATTCTAAAATCACTTTAAAACCTTTTTATCCCACCTTATTTGGTTTTAAATTCTCTTATTTTCCCTATCGGAACCTTGTTTTGGCCTTAAAATCCTTTTTTTTGGCTTAAAAACACCCTTTATGCACTATGAGGTTCCTAAGCCCCCGAGGGCTTATTTCCTTTAGCCCCTTTCCTTCACATGACCCAAAGCCTTGCAAACGGGCACTTAAAGGCCTAAAATCCTTTTCCAAACCCCTTTTCCTTTATACTTTCCACTCCCGACATATAAATTTGAAAGCAAATCTGGATCGTTGATCTCTGCAGATCAACGATCGTCTGGCCCTCATCCTTCAGCCAAAGCACAAACCCACGCGAAGAACCCTTTTCTCTTCTATTTGTTCATTACCTCGACAACATGATTTAAATTAATATAGACTGTCGATCTGTATAGATCAACGACCCTGAGGTTATCCGATCTCCGCCTTACCCTCTTCCTTACCTTTTCTCTCCATTCATCTATCCGCCCCTTCATTGAATCTCCACCGTTCATTTATCAGATCCAACAGGCGAGATTAAACCTGATGAACCTCATTTTCCATTTAAACCCGCCCACCACAGGACAAAAATGATGATGTAACCATGGACCCCACCCTTTCTTCTGCCTGTGCAGCTCTTCATCCATCGCGTGGGATCTGCACCGTTGGATCTGCTACCCCTCATCTGACGACAGACGTTGTGTTTCGCGTTTTTTTTCACCTATGAGTTAACACCAAAAAAAAATGCGAAATGGGCAATATTGGGAGGGACAGGTGTCGGCAAGTGTATGGAATCACGTTTTTTTGGAAAAAATCTGAAACCACCCCAATACTGTGCGAAAACCATTCCAGTTTTCCACCTTACCACTATTCTCTAGAGAATTTCCTTTTCGGTTTTAAATCTCGACCGTTGATTGTTAATATCGGATGGTCTCGTTTTAATCTCACCCTCATTTCACTTTCCACCCTAAATTTCCCCTGTCATTCTCACATTTAATCTTGGCCGTCGATCTTTGAGATCGGATGGCTCACGTTATATCGCACCTCAAGTATTTCACCCTTCATCCATTCTCCCAAACAATTCCATTGGACGATCTCCACCGTTGAATGTTTTAATCCAATGGCCCACATTAGATCATGATCTCTTTTCATTTGCCTTCCGTCTTTCTCCAAACGATCTCGTCGAGCAATCTCCATCATTCATTGTCCTGATCTAACGGTTCTTATTCATCCTCGCGCAAAAAATTCATTTTCACCTGTTTCACTTCCACCAAGGGTTTTCTCCCTTTTTTGCTGCAAATTCCTCCATTTCGCATAGCTCCATCCCCTCCCCCAAACCTCTGAGCGCAGTTAAACAAATTCCGTAGGGTTTTATAATGTGTTTGTGTGTTTTTGCAGGGTTTTAAACGATGTTTTCTCTGTGTTGTTCCCAGTCACATACAGGTGACAAAAATACCTAGAATGATGATTCTGTGGCTTTATCAAAGAAGAAAAAGGAGCTACAGGTTATGGAATTCATGTCTATCAAGGATATCAAGACCCTTGATCTTAGAAACCCACCATCTAACAAAAAGCCACTTATGCCACTGTTAACAAGCCAAAAAAAGAGTGTCAGTAATGAAGAATCAAGGTTAAAGGATGATTAAAGCCAAAGCCTGAAGATCAAAGCTTTAATCCACAATTTAAAGGAGTCAAAGATAGTGTTAAGAACAAAGACCCAAATATGAAGATCAAGGCCTAATGAAGCCTAAAACAGAGACAAAAAATAGATTAAGTTGTTTTAAGGTAAAACAAGGGAAAATTTCAGCAAAAGAAGCCTCCACTACCACATCAGAAGCTATTTATCCTCTTCAGCTACCAAAGTGCCACCTGCAGCCTCAATAAATCAAAAGAAGGCATAGTTTTTGCCTAGTCAGTGAAATTTTGCCTAAAGATAGCTGAACAGTTATTTCAAACAAAGGAAGATATTTCAAACTGTCAGTAAAGTTATTGTAAAATATAAATAGGCCTTAAAGTCAATATTTTTTACCCATTAATCCTAAAAAAGCAGAAACAGAGTTGTAATTCAATGTTCTCCTACCTTATGCCTTGCATGGTTTTCAAGGCTAGGAGTTGCATTTAGTGTAGAATTAATTACACTTCAATCCTAAAACTCTTCCACCTCCTAATTTCTTCTATAAATACTCCTGAAGAAGATGAGAAGTTGTTGGTTGGTCACTATTTGTAACACTGAAATTCTCTGAAATAATACATAGTCTGTTTGAATTTGAAGAAGAAATTGAAGTCTTGGAAGCTGGATTATGTTTTGGCATGCTTGTTCTTGAGAAGGTTCTATCATTGGATCCATGAGCTTGGCTGTTGGTGATGTATTCTGAACTGTATGTTGTTTTTCCTGTTTTCATTGTGTTCCATAAATGCTTACTACAGTAGGATGAAAATTTTAGGCTAAGAAATGACTCCTGGAAGCACCTTAGACCTGTTTATCCTTCACTGTTTTATGTTTTCTTCTACTAAGGTATTATAGAGTCTTTAACCTTTCTCTTTAGTCCCCATGTTTTTTTATTTCTCTAATAGTTCAAATAGTTGGTTCCAACATGATTTATGGTTTTCCCTGCTTGTTTGCTGCCACTTGAAAACTGTTTTTGAAGTCTCCCTTTGAAGTACCATTGTTTATAGTTAGCCAAGGAGGTCTGTTTTGATCATACCCTTTGTCCCTACTTGAAAAATTGTTTTAAAGGTCTTTATAGTTGTGATCATAGATGTGTTAGGTGTTCCCTCTTCTATGATCGCAATTATCAAGAATATTTTATGTTTTCTAAGTCCTTTGAAATAAAATCTTTGAGGAAATAGGATGTGCTCCCGAATCTTAGATTTCATTTTGAGAGTTGTCTTGAAATCATTATTTCTTAAAGTGTGGTTTGTAGAATTCATGGTTAGCCCTGTCTATCAAATACCTCTTTATTTTTCAAGTTATGTTTTTAAGTTCCCTTTGTTGAGAATTCAAACTCTCTTTTCAAATCATTAATGTCCATCTCATTCAAAATAACTAAAGGATCTTATGGCAAAGTTAGATTTTCCCTTTGATATCCCATATCCATTGATAAATTTGTCATAAACCTCTTATTGACTCCATTGCCCAATGAATTTGACACTTCTTCTTTCTATCTATACCACCTAGACCTTTCATGCTCTACTGTGCCAATTCAACCAACAAACCAACAAACACTTGCACCTAATAACTAGTCTAAAATCAATACTTAAAGCAAACAAGACATATCTTTGCAAAAAAATTGAGAGATCCCTCTCTGAGACCAGGAGGACTAGATCCTAGAACTCTAAAGATTGGTTTTGATGTTGCCTTGTCTTTTGGTAAGCCAATCTATCAAAACACAGGACCAAAACATAATGGAGATCACGGTGGGACCACTGAGTTCATAGTTGCCTAGCAAGCTCTTATAGGCTCATTAGTCTTTCAAACAACCATAGAAACTCAGAAAAACCCAAAATTATTTTAGATTGGCTTCATAATAAACATGGTGGTGGAACCATAAAACATTTTACCTTCACAAAAAGCTAAAAATTTTCCACCTGGTGACTCCACTAGCTCCAGTAGGCCTGTTACTTCACTAGTCCTTATAAACTCTCTTGGGAATGCTTTGAGCAAACCCAATCTGATGTTGGTGGACAACAAAGTTCAAAATCTTCCACCTGGAGACTCCAAAATCCCAAAAGACCTAATAAATCCACTAGTAGAAGACTCTGAACTGGTTGAATAGACACACTGACCTCTTTCCTAATTTACAAACATGATTCCAAGGATACAAAAAAGATATACCCCAATGAGTAGAGATCATATCCCTATGTTTCCACATAAGATGCCCCAGGTTAAGTGGGATGACAACCTTCCTGTCTTTCAAGGTGAAAAGTTGATAACCCATTGTTACATCTTATCAAATTTCACATACATGTAAGGAAGTTAAAGGTTGAATGGCATGAAGATTGCCTGATGAAAATGTTCATGTTAACATTAGAATAAAAAGTTAGGGATTGGTATGAATGGTTGAAATTTGGTAGTTTGTTTTCTTTAAAGGACATTGAATATGTGTTTTATGAGAACTATAAAGGAAACACTACATTATTATCATGGGGTGAAATACACTATGATCCATCAGAAAACATCACCCAACACATTATAGACAATGATGAGGATTTAGAAGAAACACATCCTGAAGATATTTTAACAACCATTCATGAGTTTAATATCCTATTGAAAAATTATAAGAATATAGATGAATCAGTTGAGGAAGAAACCAACCAAGAAATAAAGGACATTCCTCAAGATATCCCTGAAAACCTAAATAACGATTCATCATCCCTTCTAGGTGAGGCTAATTTAAAAATTGATGACCTAGAGCAGCCCATGCTTTTTCCAGATCAAGAACAAATTCAACCACTACAAAACCTAGGAAATTAGCAAGACATGTATGATGCTTAAGACTTTATAAAAGGTGATGAGCAAGGTTACAAAGAAAACAATAAAGAAAGTTGTCAAGAAACTTCTGACAGCATACCTCTATCTTGTTTTACACTATTAAGAGAACTTTATGACCAAAATGCAAATACTAATAGTGAGCAGTATTTTGAGGAAACAAGTAGCCACCTGGAAAATGTAGAATCTAATGTGCTATGAGAATTAGCACATATAGAGCTTCTCCCTCTATGTTGCAACTCTTTTCAGATTACACAAGAAGAGTGGCATCTTGATAATGTAGAAGAAACAACTCATGAACCTTCTATTCTAACTGAGTATCATAAAAATCTTGAAGAGTTGTTTGAAATAGTAGAAGAACCTCAAATTTTCCCTACTAGCACAAGTGAAGAGTTACAAGAAAAGTCTCAAGAAGACATCCAGCCTCAAAAACATTTAACTCAAGAGGAAGAGGACTGTTGTTTTTCTGTCCAAAGAAAAGAGAAAATTCCTTCTCTTTTTACAGAAGAAGAAATTGATCAGATATTAAATAAACAACCAGCCCTCAAAACTTCATTTAAACAAAACACTTCTGATCATCCACCTACTAAATCTTGTTGTCTTGAAACAAAAAATAAACTTGTAGATCAACTAAAAGAAAAACAAACTGATAACCCAATATGCTTGATTGGTGAAATTGTTTATATTAATGATTTTCCAACTTTTGATCAGTCTGGTGATAATGATGAGCTCCAAATAGAAACTAATCATGCAGGGCAAGAAACAATGGATTGGTATCATGAATTTCATTATCATCAGCTTGAAAGCAATAATCAAACAATGTTTTCCATTAGGAATAACTTTCACATAATTGGGAATCATCAATTTATCAGTTTTGATGATGAGGTTGAGAAGAAAGAGGAATTTCTTGAGCAGGATGAAGATAAGGAGCCTTCTCCTGAAAGGGTTGAGGTAATAAAAGATACCCTTGCTCAATAATATGATGATCTCTTCACAGAGTACCGTCCACTGAATTAGAGCATACCAAGACTACAAGAGGAAAACACTGCAATATATGATGAATCCTCTAGTTCAGATGATAATGAATATGAGGAAGAAGCTCTTTCTCAAAGAAGTCTCCAGCTTGATCCAGTGGAGGAAAAGGTAAGCTTGGTTGGAACCTATCTTCCAAATACTCCTAACCAGGCATTATTTCAAGATCCCTATGTAGTTTTCCTAAAGACATCTGAAGAAGGGATAAAGGTTGCAAACAACAGGATATCACCAAGTACAACAAAATCTTTTAGAACTGCTGCCGAGAAACAAAGCAAATGCGAATGCCCCTGTCTGTCCTACCTGCTCAAAGAGATGAGCAAAGACCAGTCATGGAACCATTTGATTGACTGGATGTATTAGAAAAGAGAGTTTGTAAGTTAAAAATGTAAATATTCCAAGTTAGAGTAGGTTAGATAGGAATGTCAATAAATCTTAGCTTTGAGAATTTAGTTAGTTGTTGATTTTTGTTTTGAAGGAAAAGAAAAATAGAAAAACAATACAAAAGAAAAGAGGACAAATTGTAAAATAATAAAGGTACAACCCCATACCAAAAAGAAGAGACAAAGTCTGAAAGTGTGCAAGCTCAAATTCCACTCCTAAAACACACTTCTAGTTAGTCATACAACCTAATGATGACTAATTAGCTTTTCAATTTATTGCTGATGGGTTAGTAAATTAGATCAGCCAGACAAATCAATCTTGGCTTATCAGTAAGGTAGATTAGGTTATAAAAACAAAGGTTCCAACAAGCTCAAATCTTGAACCTATGAGATTGATGAAGAACTGGTTCTAATAGGCTCAAAAATTGAACTAGAAAGAGAGAAAAGACAGCTCAAAAAAATTCAAAATCAGAGCTGAAGAATAATGAAGGATGTTTTTTATTTTCAGATCTTAAGCCTTCACAATTTTGTTTTAATTTTTTGCAAATTTTAGTTTATGTGCAGCTTGTTTTTATGCCATAGATCAGCAACAAGTTAGACTATTCAATTATGGCTTGGATGCTTTTAAATTTCATGTTTTAGAATTTAGAGAATAAAGGTCTATCAGACATTCTAATCTTGACAGATAGTATTTAGGTAGAGAAATTTATGAATTCAACTGCCTAATCTGAACTCATGGAGGAATACAAGTAGACTTAGATTAGTTTTATGTATTTTCAAAAGAAAAAAATGTTGATGAAGAAATTTTGCTAGTCCAAATGCACTCTGAAAGAATAAAAAATGTTAGGATCATTAGGAATGGGTAGGTAGAGATGTTGTTTTGATAGAATTCCATTGTTTTTAAATTGCTGCAGAGATCATCAAATCTGAGAAAGGTCAGCCAAAAGAAAAGAAAGGTTGCTGCCCAAATGGATTAAGGCGCTAGTTTAATGAAAGCCATATATTTACAGCTGAGGTTCTGGACACCTAAAATACCAGCTGTCCTCCCCTAGTGGAGCCGCTGTTAGCCACCCATAAATTCTGTCATACACAATGGTGGCTAGACTTTGTCTTCAAAACTTCAAGAGATAGTTCCCTTTGAAAACTTATCATCTTTTAAAGTTTTTATGATGATTATTACACTTTGAGTTAATCTTCACTGCTGTTTCCCTTTTATCCTAAAAAACCTGCTGTTCACCAAGAGAAAAACTGCTTAAAACCCCTATTTTCCATCATTTTCACTCCTCCTTTCACCCATTTCCCCCCCCAAAAACTCCCTCAAAAATACCTTCATTTAGCCTCTAAAACCATTCCAAAATCCCTTTAAAACCTTTTTATCCCACCTTATTTGGTTTTAAATTCTCTTATTTCCCCTACCGGAACCTTGTTTTGGCCTTAAAATCCTTGTTTTTGGGTTGAAAACACCCTTTCTGCACTATGAGGTTCCTAAGCCCACGAGGGCTTATTTCCTTTAGCCCCTTTCCTTCACATGACCCAAAGCCCCGCAAAAGGGTGCTTAAAGGCCTAAAATCCTTTTCCAAACCTCTTTTCCTTTATACTTTCCATTCTTGACATATAAATTTGAAAGCAAATCTGGACCGTTGATCTCTGCAGATCAACGGTCGTCTGGCCCTCATCCTTCTGCCAAAGCACAAACCCACGCGAAGAACCCTTTCCTCTTCTATTTGTTAATTACCCCGACAACATGATTTAAATTAATTTGGACCATCGATATTTATAGATAAACGGCCCTAAGGTTATCTGATCTCCACCTTACCCTCTTCCTTACCTTTTCTGTCCATTCATCTATCCGCCCCTTTGTTGAATCTCCACTGTTCATTTATCAGATCCAACGGGCGGGATTAAACCTAATGAACCTCATTTGCCGTTTAAACCTACCCACCACACGACAAAAATGATGACGTAACCATGGACCCCACCCCTTCTTCTGCTTGCGCAGCTCTTCATCGATCGCGTGCGATCCGCACCGTTGGATCTGCTGCCCCTCATCCGACGCCAGACGTTGCGTTTCGCGTTTTTTTTGCACTAGCGAGTTAACACCAAAAAAAACGTGAAATGTGTGGTATTAGGAGGGACAGGTGTTGAGAAGTGTATGGAATCACGTTTTTTTGGCAAAAATCTGAAACCGCCCCAACACTGCGCGAAAACCATTCCGGTTTTCCGCCTTACCACTATTGTCCACAACATTGTCTTTTCGGTTTTAAATCTCGGCCGTTGATTGTTAAGATCAGACAGTCTCGTTTTAATTTCACCCTCATTTCACTTTCCACCCTAACTTTCTCCCGTCATTCTCACATTTAATCTTGGCCGTCGATCTTTGAGATCAGACGACTCACGTTATATCACACCTCAAGTCTTTCGCCCTTCATCCATTCTCCCAAACAATTCCATTGGACGATTTCCACCATTGAATGTTTTAATCTAACGGCCCACATTAGATCGTGATCTCTTTTCATTTGCCTTCTTTCTTTCTCCAAACGATCTCGTCGGGCAATCTCTGCCGTTCATTTTCCTGATCTAACGGTTCTTATTCATCCTTGTGCCCAAACTGCATTTGCACCTGTTTCGCTTCTGCCAAGGGTTTTTCTCCCCTTTTTACTGCAAATTCCTCCATTTCACACAGCTCCATCCCCTCCAGCAAACCTCTGAGCACAGTTAAACCAATTCCGCAGGGTTTTATAATGTGTTTGTGTGTTTTTGCAGGTTTTTAAACGATGTTTTATCTATGTTTTTCCCAGTCACAAACAGGTGACAAAAAGACCCAGAATGATGATTCTGTGGTTTTATCAAAGAAGAAAAAGGATCTGCAGGTTATGAAATTCATGTTTATCAGGGATATCACGACCCTCGATCTTAGAAACCCTCCATCTGACAAAAAGCCACTTATGCCACTGTAAATAAGCCAAACAAAGATTTTCATTAATGAAGAATCAAGGCTAAAGGATGATTAAAGCCAAAGCCTGAAGATCAGAGCTTTAATCCACAGTTTAAAGAAGTTAAAGACAATGTTAAGAACAAAGACCTGAAGATGAATATCAAGGCCTAATGAAGCCTAAAACACAAACAAAAAGCAGATTAAGGTGTTTTAAGGTAAAACAACGGAAAATATCAGCAAAATAAGCCTCCACTGCCACATTAGAGGCTATTTATCCTCTTAAGCTACCAAAGTGCCACCTGAAGCCTCAATAAATTAAAAGAAGTCATAGTTATTGCCTAGTCAGTGAAATTTTGCCTAAAGATAGCTGAACAATTATTTCAAACAAAGGAAGATATTTCAAACTGTTAGTAAAGTTATTGTAAAATATAAATAGGCCTTAAAGTCAATCTTTTTTACCCATTAAGCCTAAAAAAGCAGAAACAGAGTAAATGAAATATAGTTGTAATTCTATGTTCTCCTACCTTATACCTTGCATGGTTTTCAAGGCTAGGTGTTGCATTTAGTGTATAATTAATCACACTTCAATCCTAAAACCCTTCCACCTCCTCATTTCTTCTATAAATACTCCTGAAGAAGATGATAAGTTGTTGGTTGGTCACTAGTTGTAACACTGAAACTCTCTGAAATAATACATAGTCTGTTTGAATTTGAAGAAGAAATTGAAGTCTTGGAAGCTGGATTATGTTTTGGCATGCTTGTTCTTTAGAAGGCTCTATTATTGGATCCATGAGCTTGGCTGTTGGTGATGTATTCTGAACTGTCTGTTGTTTTTCCTGTTTTCATTATGTTTCATAAATGCTTACTACAGTAGGATGAAAATTTTAGGCTAAGAAATGACTCCTGGAAGCACCTTAGACCTATTTATCCTTCACTGTTTTATGTTTTCTTCTGTTGAGGTATTTATAGTCTTTAACCTTTCTCTTTATTCCTCATTCCTTTTTATTTCTCTAATAGTTCAAATAGTTGGTTCCAACATGATTTATGGTTTCCCTGCTTGTCTGCTGCCACTTGAAAACTGTTTTTGAAGTCTCCCTTTGAAGTACCATTGTTTACAGTTAGTCAAGGAGGTCTATTTTGATCATACCCTTTGTCCCTACTTGAACAATTGTTTTAAAGGTCTTTATAGTTGTGATAATAGATGTGTTAGGTGGTCCCTCTTCTATGACTGCAATTATCAATGAATCTTTTATGTTTTATAAGTCCTTTGAAATAAAATCTTTGAGGAAATAGGATGTGCTCCCGAATCTTAGATTTCATTTTGAAAGTTGTCTTGAAATCATTATTTTCTTAAAGTGTGGTTTGTAGAATTCATGGTTAGCCCTGTCTATCAAATACCTCTTTATTGTTCAAGTTATGTTTTTAATTTCCCTTTGTTGAGAATTCAAACTCTCTTTTCAAATAATTAATGTCCATCTCATTCACAATAACTAAAGGATCTTATGGCCAAGTTATATTTTCCCTTTGAAATCCCATATCCATTGATAAGTTTGTCATAAACCTCTTCTTGAATCCATTGCCCAATGAATTTGACACTTATTCTTTCTATCTATACTACCTAGACCTTTCATGATCTACTGTGCCAATTCAACCAACAAACAAACAAACACTTGCACCTAATAACTAGTCTAAAATCAATACTTAAAGAAAACAAGACATATATTTGCAAAAATTTTGAGAGATACCTCTCTGAGAGTAGGAGGACTAGATCGTGAAACTCTAAATACTGGTTCTGATGTTGCCTTATCTTTTGGTAAGCCAATCTATCAAAACACAGGACCACAAAAAGTACCTTAACTTGAGATTTGTGGGGACATGCCATCAGGGCAATTGCATAACCAAGGATTAGAGCACCTTGCTGAAATGGAGCAGCAAACTATCACTGCGAAGAGGACCCTTAACTTGCTCAAGGAGGAGATGTATATCCATCTCAGTTTTTCATTGTTGAGATACACACAACATTTTGTGTTGAAGTGTGGAGTTTCAGAGGATAGGATGAGCATAGTCCTAACCAGTACAATGACAGGCTATGAGTTCAACATTGTGTATGGCCATGAGACAATAGATGCACCATCATGGAGATCAATAACGCTGTCACTGAGGAGCAATGATGAGTTGGGGGCCCAACTATTATTGGAGCATTCTGATAAACGCTTCACTTATGAAGCATTGGATGGGCAGATGGTTGATGATAGAAATCTTGTGATGGATAACATATTCCATTATTATGATAGATATTTCTTGATGAGAACCTCACAACTCAAAGAGAAGCTTTTGCGTACAACATATTTGGAACCTTATGGGTTCTACCGGGTCATCGATGAGAGGTCCTCATGGAGATATCTCCAGGAGGTTGCACTTCAACATATCATGGATTTTAAATATAGTCATAAGATTGGGGAGGATGGTATTCTCCATTGGGTGGATACAAAATTAGAGCATGATAGGAGTCACCCACAGTTGGATGGATGGGTGAGGATGATGAGAAAGTGGTTATTAAACTACTTGCATATCTATGACACAGGGAAATAAGAAGCATGGATGCGCTGGATGCTTTTGGGTGAGTATGGTTACTACCCAAAATTTCATATTTGCATTATCCATGCCTTGCATAGTACTGGTGTGATGCAACAACAGCAAGCATGGTTGCGCTAGCTACTCTTGAGAGAGTTTGTCCATCACATGACATATCCTATGTCAATACATGTGCTATGGTTTGGGACATTACATGACACTCACATGATGTGGCAGTAGGGAGCTTGGTTATGTTGGGATGATATGACATTTTACATGTCAATCAATATGTTGTTGCTCCATGGCTTGCATGATGATGATGTGAGGTGGCGGAAAAAGTCATTGCTGCATTGGTTACTCTGGGGGGAGTATGGGCTGACTTTCTCCCATACTTTGCATAATAATGACGTAGGATGGCAACAAGAGGCCTTGTTGTGTTGGATTTTTTTAGGAGAGTATGGTATGATGATGGGGTGGTACGGCAGTAAGAGGCATTGCTGCGGTGGCTGCTATTGAGAGACTATGGTCTGAAATTTCACATGTCACCCCATATATCTATATTCTCTATTTTTTACAGTGTTGAGATGGTGCTTGGAGAAAGCAAGGCCAATAGGGCCAAGGGTCGGAGGATGGAGAGATATATCTTACTACATGAAGCATGGGTTGGGTAGATAGTTCATGTGTTGGGAATTTCCTTTTGGGGAAGAAACCACTTCACTTCATATGTCTCATGCATAGGGAGGCTCTTGAACAACAAATGGTTGCCACTTGGAGATTCATAGATGAGGAGAGGAATCTAACTACGTATTTGAAGGCCATTCTCGACATTCTAGAGAGGCAACTGTGGAATTGTGCATTCATAGCACATTATAGCAGCTGGGGGTGCCTTCCATATGAGGATGCCATTTGGAGGGAGATGGATTGTTGTAGCATCTACTTTTGCAATTACTTGAGGATAAGCAACATTTTGGCGAGGAGGACTGTAATATTCCCAATTTTCCATCAACTAATAGGAATATTAGAGTTCTTACTTTTCTTAATTAATTAAGCAAATAAAAAGGTGGAGAGACCCATAAACCCCATGGATGAATAAAATCCACTTTTTTTGTATGAATGTGGGTTAGTAGATAGTATATCAACATCATGGAGTAGTGGAGAATCACATTAATGAAGGAAGAGTGGAGATTATGGAGAGATAATGAGGAAGATGATGGAGAGAGTGGAGGAATAAAAGTAAGATCATAGAGCATTAATGGTGTAGTGATGAAGGAAGTGGTGCATTAAATGCACACATGATGGAGGGAGTGGATATTAATTGCAGAGATCATGGAGATCATGGAGAGACAACGCAGTATTCATGGAGACTACTGGACACATGTGTAGTGCAGTTATGAAGTGGGCTAAGGCTAGGGAAGGCTCACAACCATATTGTATTGTCGTTTGACATTCTTTGCACACTTTAGCTATTTAGCTAAGTTTGTTGTGTTGTTTAGTACACATATGTTCTCGAGCGGGAATCCCACCATTCCCCATGGGGGCCTTCGAGTTCCTACTTTGGGAAGGTTATTTTGAGCAGAAATTCATTATTCGGAATCGGTGCCACATTCAACCCCTCTCTTTTTCACATAAAACTTCAGGAATTACACAATTCCTGTCTTAGGGTTTGAGAAGAGGAAGGTAGTTCTTAGTGTTTCAGCCAAGAAACTGGTGGAGGGTTCATCCTTTCATATTTTTATTCCATCGCAGTCTTCCAGGAGTAGCTTTGTAATATATGGCATCAGGCCAGAATTTTATACCTCCATGTAACACTAGTTCATTCAGGAATTGCACAGTCCAGCCAGGTAGATCTAGTGAAGGAAGGAAGTTCCAAGTATTTCAGCTTGGAATCATGTGAGGGCTCTTTCCCTCACTTTGGAGAGATAATTTCCATCAGCTGTGAGCTAAATTACATCATCTAGAAGTAGGCTACAACTTCAACCCCTCTTGACAATGTAGTTCAGTCCAACAGTTGTGTAGTTTGCAGTTGCAACTTGAGCAATGGAAAGAGGACCTAGATCTCAAGATTATAGCTTGAATATCAGGAGAAGGCATCAAAACTTCATATATTTAGCTGATTGGGTTCTATTTCATCTAATATATCATTATTTCAGCCCAATCTCAGTATTCATTCCCAGGGAGTGCGTAAGTTAGTCAGCAAGGTTGTAGTCGGTAACCTGAAAGGGGCTGAAAAGCCAAACTTAATATCTAGGCAAACCATTTCTGAGTTTTTTTGGGTTTTTCAAGTAGAATCCCTGGGTAAAATATTGTATCATTCTACGCATTCCAATAACCTCTCACACATAGAGCTTCTTCACAGTAAAAACAGTTTCCAACAACAACAATTATACTTTCCAGTGCTAGATTTCTTTAGTGTATTTCAGCCATCTTGTGGCTTGAGTGAATTCCTTTTGGGACAATATGTACTTAAATTGTTTATGATCCTTAATGGTATGATTAAAGTGTTTCCTACTCATGATTATGATGTATTAATGTAATTTCGAGTTGCAACACATTTCCGACATTTTTCAGACTTTAGTGCTATTTTCCTATTTCTCTTAATTTGGAATGCTTGCAAATGTTCTATATTCCTAGCTTTTCCATTTTGGAATATTACATAGTTTCCCTCTCTCTTTTCCCTTCCCCTCTCTCCTTGCTCCCTCTCTATCTAACCCCACTCTCTTTTTCCTTCCATCTCCCTTAAATTCACTACATTTTAAAAATGGTCAAACTTCTAATTATTTTTTTCGTAAACTTAGAAGGTCCTTCTTCGTTCATTAAATTAAAATAAAGTTACAATCATATAAAACATGTCCATTGACATCAACCTGACCTATGGAAAACCAAGTCTGTGAGCCACCGAAACTCCTTATAAGCCAACCAAAATCTGAAAGTTTTATGTTTTTCCATTAAGGCTTTATAAGCCTGTAAGTCTAACCAACAATTTCTCTCTCTCTCTCTCTCTCTCTATATATATATATATATATATATATATACCTACAAAATTATATAGTAACTGGAATACATAACTCTAGAAAAAAACAACTAGTATAATTCCAGCACAAGTGAACATGAAAACATCATCTAATTAGAAGACTCCAGTGGAGCTGGTGCACTACAACCCGAAAAATTTGTGTGAGGGAGGCATAAAATGTGCTCTTCAATGTGGCAAAGGCGCTTGCTCTGATGTTGAATATAGACTTGGATCAACTATAGCTCTCTTTGAATTTCATGCAATGGGTCTGGTTCCCTGGTGTGTCCTGAGGGGTCATTATGGCTCTGGCCACCAGGCTCTTCATAATCTAGTAAAGGTGCACTGTGTACTTGTACGAAGTGATGTGTCCCTAAATTTTTCGCTAATTCGAGAAAAGATCTTGTCAGTCCTCCACCTTGCCTTTCGCAGCTCCACAAGGGTTCAAATGTATCTCCTAGGTTTTAATCAAATGTTTGACATCAAACGGCGTGCCCGAATCATAGGCCTGCATCACCTCGTTAACTCTTTGAGCATAAGTGCATTGACTACTCTTTCTCGATTTACTACCTAAGGGCACTACATTTTACCTCATCTTCCTATATCTGCTGCCATTTCCATGGTCTTCAACCCCCATTCTTTTTTTACCCGAAACCATCGTATTCCTATCACATTGAGTGCAATTGGGCTAGTCCAAAAGCTCCACCACTAGCTCGAGCCAAGAAGGATTCAGACTGTCACAAAATAAACTTTTATTACCAATACCTGCTATATAATCATTAGCGAGAAAAACAAGACAATCCAAAGTAGTGATGCCACCGAAACAAAGTCCATATCATATAAGGTGAGTTGCTCCATTGTATCATATAATGTGAGTTGCTAATTGTATCAATAGTCCCTTAGACAAAATAAAAATTAACATAAAATTTTTGTTTTATATATTAAATAGTTAATTATAGTCATACGCTCTATATACGAAATATAGCGTAACATAAAGAAGTTTAATACTTTTTCCGAAATATGATCTTGAAGATTTAATAAACAGTTTTAATAGTTCCCTCAATAAACTTAAATAGAGAAAAGGTCTAAGCTGTCACCAAGAAACTTTATAAATGAGGACATTGAGAGAACAATTTTAACGATATACAACCATAGGAATGATTAATTTCATCCCGACAATGGGGGCAGAGATGAATGCATATATGTCACGACTTCACAGCTTCTTATGATAGGCCACGTTTGCATCACTTATAATGTTCTGAAGCGATGTATTAACGAGTTTACCATATTTATTGCTTTGAATAAATTTTCTACAAATTTCAACGTCATTTTTCCTGATCACGGAAAGACCCCCTTTTTTATAGAGTTCCCTTGCGATATTAACACCAAATTTGAATTGATATGGTTCCATGAATTTGCAACCTAAAAGCACAAGCTCCACCATTCAGATTATTTATTTAACTATCTCCAAAGTTTGTAGCCTTTCCTTCTGATGTGAGCAGGTATGACTATAATTTGAATTATCTGTGACTAAGTAATCAATTAACGGATTGTGTGTGTAGAGAAGGACAAGTTCTAAGAAAAGGAAAATTACCCATTCCGCAACAGATTAAATAATTAAAGTCAAATAGGAATTTAATGCATGGTTAGTAAATGTGCATGCGCAAATATTTACTCCGTAAGTTTTGTTTAGTTCACACAAGTTCTGTAATATTCAATAAATTATTTCTGCCCATATTATGTATTAAATTGTGTCTGTCATGAATTAAATGTCTTAGATATATATGTCTAGATTTTACATGTAATTTTCAGAGAGAGAAAAGTGAGTGAACAAGAAAAATGAAGAGAGTGTTGTGTAATGTCAAGTGTTGCTTAGTTGGAAATCTTTGTAATGTTCAGAAAATGATGTCCGCTCATACTATGTATTAAATTGTGTCTATCACGAATTAAATGTCTTAGATATATATGTCTAGATTTTAAATGTAATTTTCAAAGAGAGAGAAGTGAGTGAAAAAGAGAAGTGAAGAGAGTGTTGTGTAATGTGGTGGATGTAAGTTTGGAAAGAAAAGTGGAGAAAATCGTGGAGCGAATTTTGGTGGGTGCGTGAAAACAACTTTACTATGTGTTACTCCGCAACCCTAGTGAATCTAAATCCAAGTAAGAAGTCTTGTTTTACTTGTGAAGGAGCCACAACTTCCATATGTTAATATATTTCATATTTTTAAATCTTAATATAAAGTTTGGTCAGTCGCGATATAGTTGTGAAAATTTCACATATCATTTTTACCGCAACACTCTGTTTTACTCTCTTTCACCGTGACTAAATTAGTTGATTATATTTTCTCCTCTCCATAGTGGCGATTTTGATCTCCGCCACTCTGTATTGAAATGAAGATTCATTTGCATTGATTTTCGCAATTCTATGGTATGGATTAAGTGAGTTTCGCAACTCTGTGTAAACTTTTGTCAATGTGTTGTGTTGAGTAAAGTAATTTATGCAAATTTGTGTGAACTCCATGTGTTAAGGGAGAAATTTTTTTTCCCTTGTTGCTTTAAAATTTCTAACATGGTATCAGAGCGGGTTTAAAATCTCAGTAAAGATAGTGTTTTTACTGAGGAGTTAAAAGCATTTCTCAATTTTTTTTGTGGAACACATTCTCTAGCAGTGAGAAAAGTTTTGCACAGTGAGAAAGTTATTTACACAGTGAAAATTGTAGCAACAAGCACAAGCTTGACTAATCCACAAATACCACAGTTTAATGGAAAAAATTACGAATATTGGGAAATTACAATAAAGGCTCTGTTTTCTTCAGAGGACATTTGGGAATTTGTGGAGAACATATTCCCAGAACTAGTAGATGCAACAACATACAATACTTTGACACAAGCAGAAAGAGATGTGTTGAGAGATAACAAGAAGAAGGACAACAAAGCCCTCTTCTATATTTTCCAAGCAGTACATGAGAGTATTTTCCTAAGGGTTGCAACATCAACAAAGTCTAAGGAGGCGTGGGATATTCTCAATACAACCTATCAAGGCATGGAGAAGGTGAAGACAACAAAGCTACAAATGTTGAAGAGAGACTTAGAAACTCTTTGTATGAAAGAGTTTAATAACATAGACTCATTCTTCACACATGTGATTGGGTTGGTTACCCAGATAAGGTTTCATGGAGAGACACTTGAGGAAAGAATAATAGTGGAGAAAATATTGAGAAGTCTACCCTCAAGATCTGATGCCATAGTAGTAGCAATAGAAGAGACAAAGGATCTCTCGCAATTTTAAGTGGATGAGCTTTGTGCATCCCTGATGTCCCATGAACATAGACTGAATAGAACAGTGAAATCTGTTAGAAAATTATATATTATGGAGAAATGCAACACATAAAATATGCGGAAAATACAAGCACACAAAACAAATAAAACCAAAGAGACACAGATATACGTGGTTCACCCAGTTTGGGCTACGTCCACCCCGAACATCCAGTCCTTCCTTTCTATTATCCAGCAAAATGAAGAGACAAAACTTACAGCAGATCCACTGTAATATCCTCTGTTCTCTCTCACAGTCTCCCTATCTATTTCCCGCTCAGAGAATACACATACCATACATAGCCGCAATACAATACCATCATAAAAGTGAGGGGTTGCCTTCTAGGGCAAAAAACCCTAAACTAAACATAACTTCTACTGTCAGATCATTTGCCTAATGAATGGCCCAGATTGACTAGAAATTACTATACTTTTACAAGGCAATTTTACATCTATTTTTAGCTTTGGGGGCACTGCCCCCGAAACCTTGTTGGAAATGTTGTTATTGATGGAAACGGAGATGGAAAAGGAGGAACATCTGAGGCAGCAACAAGGAAAAGAGAGCAGCATAGCAGCAAGATATAGAGAGAGAGTCGAGCAGTAGAGACAAGTTCATTTAAAGAGGCAAAGGCAGCAAAAGGAGAATTAAGGAGTAGCATCAGTCAAGGAGCAGATGAATTAAAAGAGAGAGCGTAAGACAAATAGCTACAGAGACAGAGCTGTTATCATGGCCATGAAGACAGCAAAGAAGCACATGAAGGAAACAAAGGAGGCAGCGCTGAAGCAGAGACAGGCAAAGGAGGCAGTGCTGAAGCAGAAACAGGCAAAGGAAGCAACGAATACAATGGAGGCAGCAAAGAAGCAAATGAAGGCAGAGGAAGCAAATATCACAGAGGCAGAGCCGTTATCACAGAGACAGAGGCAGAGGCAGAACGACAGAAGCAGCAGAGGCAGAACGACAGAAGCAGCAGAGGCAGAGGCAGAGGCAGAGCAGTTATAAAATACCGAGAATCATACCCCAAGCCGGGCGTTATGCATATAATGCATAACCATATTCCAGGAATCGCACACTCCAACCGGCGTTATACATTTAACATAACACAAATATTCCGGGAATCGCACACTCCAATCGGCATTATACATAACACAAATATTCTGGGAATTGCACAGAACCGTATTCCGGGAATCGCTTAACCCCAAGCGGCAAGGCACATAAATTCCGGGAATCGCCTACCCCGATGGAGGATACATATATATATATCCATCACCTTACATATATGTGCAGCGCATCATATAAACAAAGTTCAAAGCATAAATATATACAAAAGGAGCGCTTTATTATAAGTTTCATATTATTAATCCCGAAAACAAAAGAACCAAAGGTCCAAGGCATATATATTATGGAGCGCATAAAAGAAAGTTTTATAAGGTGGGACCCCTCCCCAATCGGATCGGAAATGTGAAGAGTCCAAAGGTGGAAGCGCATTGCAATTACCGATTGGCAATTTCCGATTGAATCTCACTCGGAGCACATTGGAGCTGCAATAGTTGAGTGATATCAATTCAGGCGATTGGCGATATCCGATTGAATCGGATTGGGCTGTGGAACAATTAACTGGTTTGGCATTCAAACATTGCGATTTGCGATCGCCAATTTGCATCGCATCGGAGGCAAATATATATATATATATATATATATAATTGAATGGAGTGGAGTCGAATAATAAAAATACATTGAAAAGTGAACACTTTGATAAATAACAAATGCGGACCAGAACTTGGAATATAGGCTGGAACCCTGTGTCAGATTAAATAAATAACGAAACAGGAGGTAGCGAACCCGAGTTAATGGTCGAGGAGATTGTACAGCCGGCGTAAACCATAGTTTAACACTATAGCGAAACCATGGGCCCAGCTGAGGATGACGTCATGTATTCCGAGGGGGTCTCCCTCCGCTATCTGCTCGAGTCTGCTACCCCATCGGAATCTTACCGCCTCTGAACTAATATGTTGCATGGTTCAATTTATATTACGGGGCATTGTGATTTGGTTGATATATATATATATCATATGATAAAGCACATACAAATGGTTGAGTGTTGAATCCACGTTGGCAAATGAGTTGTACGTGTGGGTCCCAAGCCAAAGTTCTAATTGACTGAATCTTATTATTCAAGGATTACAGTTACTGTGGTTAATGCCTATTTATTGTAGATTTAATAATTGAAGGACGCTGTAATAAAGGAATATGTGAATGCGGGTTTATATATGTACAGGCCGAGAATTGATTAGACCAAAGGCTTAAGGTGGAGGGCGATTGTTTATATAAAATAATTGCTGTGAGATATATAAAACATGGTTGCAGTTGTATTAAAACATGCCGCATGGTCTGTAGACCCACGGGCCTCAGCTTAACGGGAGGGCGATTATTAATGTAATACAATTGTAATATATGTATGTTCCGGCCTGCAGAACTCGCCACATCAACAAGACACTTGCTACGTGTAAAGGATTGAATTACAGTCAGCAGATTCATTTATATATAAAGCATTGGTATAAAAATAAAATAAAAATGCAGTTCATAAATTCAGGAGTTACGCAGCAGCCATAAACAGAAAGGCATACAGAGAAGAGAAAGGGACAAAGAGACAGTTAGAGAAAAGACAAATGCGCAGCAAGCCAAGAGACAAAATGAGTGAGCTGGAGTTCACATTGAATGTAAATGTTTTAATTGTTTTTATTGTTTGTGATGCATTGGCAAGTCTCCGGAAGAGAGCAAATATCCCACTGTAATATTAAAATAAGCACCTACAGTTACATTTTTCTGAGTAAGCTGAAAAGAGATGAGAAGGAAGAAGGCAAAGAGACATGACTGTCCATTTCGAATTCCCAGTAGAATACAAATAGTCATGAAGCTATCTTGTATAAAAAGGGGGTAATATCCAAGAGGAGCGTGTTGACGAAAAAGGAGTGAAAGAAGAAGAGAGTATGCAGCAGAATTAAAAAGAGTTGAAGAAAATAAGCAAGCTGCAAGAAGAATGTGAATAAGGAGGAGCTGAGCAAAGAAGAAGAAGGGGCTGAGCAGAGATGATGCAGGTCTGATATAAGAGTTGATGAACAACAGAGAAGAAGGTACAAAATAGAGCTGATATCCAAGGTAAATCAGCAAGTGTTTTTCTTTTGAAAGAGTAAGGAAGTTGGAGCTTCCCTATCAAGTTGTAGCTTTATAGATGTCAGTTGTAGCTGACTGAGGTAGGAGCCTCCTGTAGGTTGGTGCCTGCAGAAAATAGATGGGAGTTGGTGCTTCCACATCAAGTTGTAGCTTGATAAAATGTCAGTTGTAGATGACTGAGGTTGGAGCCTCCTGTAGGTTGGTGTCTGCAGAAAATTGATGGGAGTTGGAGCTTCCTTGCAAGTTGTAGCTTGCAGAATTGAGGATAGAGCCTCCCGTAGGTTGGTGCCTGCAGAAAACAGTGGTGAGAGGGAGTTGGAGCTTGCCTTTGCATCACAACAATAATAAGATGTGGTTTTCTCCCTTCATGGGTTTCCACTTATATCTGGTGTCTCTGTGCATGATGTCTATGTGTTGATGTGGTTTATCTAATCTGCTTAATACTTGTTGCTCACATATTAAGACTGTTGTTACATTAACAAATCTGTTTGATACTTGCTGCTCACTAATAAAGATTGTTCACATATTAAGTTGATCATGAAGTGAAGGTGTAAATAAGATTTAAGAGAAAGTTTTAAAAGTCCATGTATGTGTTAAACTGATTCACCCCCCCCTCTCAGTTTAACTAAGGGTTCAACAATTGGTATCAGAGCAGGTTCC
>CM076577.1:1464942231-1465057231 GCA_034641835.2 Pinus albicaulis
AGAGTTGATGAACAGCAAAGAAGAAGGTACAGAACAGAGCTGATATCCAAGGTAAATCAGCAAGTGTTTTTTTCTTTTTCTTTTGAAAGAGTAAGGAAGTTGGAGCTTCCCTATCAAGTTGTAGCTTGATAGATGTCAGTTGTAGCTGACTGAGGTAGGAGCCTCCTGTAGGTTGTAGCATGCAGAAAATAGATGGGAGTTGGTGCTTCCACATCAAGTTGTAGCTTGATAAAATGTCAGTTGTAGCTGACTGAGGTTGAAGCCTCCTGTAGGTTGGTGCCTGCAGAAAATTGATGGGAGTTGAAGCTTCCTTGCAAGTTGTAGCTTGCAGAATTGAGGTAGGAGCCTCCTGTGGGTTGGAGCCTACAGAAAATCAGTGGTGAGAGGGAGTTGGAGCTTGCCTTTGCATCACAACAATAATAAGATGTGGTTTTCTCCCTTTATGGGTTTCCACTTATATTTGGTGTCTCTGTGCATGATTTTTATGTGTTGATGTGATTTATCTCATCTGCTTAATACTTGCTGCTCTCATATTCAATCTGCTATTACATTAACAAATCTGTTTGATAGTAATACTTGTTGCTCACAGATTAAGATTGCTCACATATTAAGTTGACCATGAAATGAAGGTGTAAATAAGATTTAAAAGAAAAATATTAAAAGTCCATGTATGTGTTAAACTGATTCACCCCCCCCCTCTCGGTTTAACTAAGGGTTCAACAATTGGTATCGGAGCCAGGTTCCTTTGGTGTAAGCTTAATAACTTGAAGGAGATCTGGTTGAATCATGGAATATCAAAATGTATCTGTGTTAAATACAACAAACTTTCCTGAATGGAGAGATAAGGTTAAAACAAGATTATTGGCTTATGAACCTGAAGTATGGAAGCTTGTATGTGATGGTTACTGCACAGACTCCCCCACGGTGAAAGAACAACAGAGGAATGCCAAGGCAAAATGTGTAATATATAACAGTCTTCATAACAAGGACCTTGAGTTGATAATGGATTTAACCTCTACAAAAGAAATCTGGGATAGATTGCACTTCATGCATGGAGTAAACACTAAGGACGGCACTGACAAAAAGAATAAGAGAATTAAGAAGAAGAAAAATTCATGTCAACAGGAAAATATTCAATCAAATGAAGTACCTGCTAGTGTGAATGGAGATAAGAACCATGAAGAAATTACAGCTGAAGAAAAAGCCAAGCTTGACACTGCTTTGACTGAAATAGAAAAATTGAAAAATGAAAACAAAGACCTTAAGACAGTGGTGCAAATATGTGATGAGATAGAATATGAAGATAAGAAAGAAATTGTTGGCCTGAAGACACACCTTGAAGAAGCAAGGAAAATAGAAGACACTTTGCTGCAACAAATGAGAGAGAAAAGTCTTGAATGTGAAAAATTGGAAGAAGAAGTAGTGAGCCTAAGAAAGAACTTAGAAAAGGCCCAAGAGAACTATTAATGAATACACCTCTAATGAAAGGCTCTGGACAGTTGGACCAGATTCTAAAGGCTCAAAGGTCACCTCTCATAAAGGCCGGGATAGGATATGAAGGTGAAACCAGTAAGTCCAAGGATGAAGATAACAAGAAAATCATTCTTGTAAAAGTTGTAAAGAACAATTAAGTAGCCCAGCAAATTCCTCTAGAAGCAGAAACCAGCAGGAACGTGAGTTGTGAAGAAACAAATAAGAATGAGAAGATGAAACAATCAGTTGCTAAAGGCTCATATGCTCCTGAAGATGAATTGAATAAATTTGGAAGATGTCAAAGGAGGTTATTTCCTCCTATGAAAAATATCACTTGTTTCTTCTGCCACAAACCAGGACATGATGCAGCACATTGCAAGACAAAGAGAATCAATGATTACCAGCAAAAGATGCAGCAAATGAGAAGACTACCTCAAGCAAGCAAATGGCAAAGACAATCTTCCGCCAGGTACACAAATCATTTCCATGGCTACTGTTATGCATGCAATGAATTTGGACATAAATATGTTGATTGTAAATTATGTTAAAAAAGGGGAATGAAATATTATGCATCAGCTCAAATATACTTTGATAAAATAAGATGTTATATATGCCTCAAGCTTGGCCACAAAGCAAAGGACTATAAACTGCCCCATATATTAAAGAACTCTAGACAGATGATGAAATCCAATCCAATCAAACAAAAATATGAATCGGAAAGGAGTGCAGACATTATGAAGAACCCCAATAAAGTATGGAAAGTAAAGAGAAAGGGGGAGCCTATCATCTCAATAACATAATGTAAAACATCATAGTCTCAGGGGGAGCTGCTCTAGGAAGAAAAGAAAATATCTAATCAGTGACAAATATGAAGCAACATCCCAGGGGGAGAGCAGTTCATAAAAAGTCCCCATGAAATTAGTCTAAGAAGAGCTCCTTGGAATGAGGATAGCTATAAGATCAGGAATGCACAGGACAATTTCTCTAACAGAGAACTAAAGAGAAAGAAGATCATCTGAAATATTAAATAGCTAACAGATTGATGGAAGAAGAGAAGACAACAAGAAGCCTTGGTGGTAGAGAGAACATCAGCCATGAGCATGTAAGCTAAGAAGACACCAACACATAAGTGATGATCACAGTGTGCATCATACAGCCAGAATGAACAAGTGAACCACTTTAAGAAGGAGGAATAAGAGAAGAGCCTATCATCATTATATCATTACATCTTTCATCTATGAAAAGTCCCCTTGACGAAATGCAGTTAAGTGAGTGAAAAATCTCTAAGTGATCTGCCCATGAAGATTCCAAGCAAAGAAATTGAAGATGTCTTCTTGAAGTTCATTATGTTAAAACAATTGAATTGTATGAAAAGCAGCAATGATTCTGGAGCAGTCCTAGAAAACAAAATGCAGTGGCATTCCTTTGAACAGAATGGCAGAATAAGCAAATGGTTAAAGATGTCAAGATAAATTTCAGGTTATCGATAACTGTTGGTGTGAACAATGGAAAGCTCTACAGTAGAATTTATGAAGGATGTCTTAATTAAGGATAAATGTGCAAGCTAAAAGTGAAATCTCAGCATGGTTTATCAAAATAATATCTATTGATGGTTAAGTACAAGCAACATGCTTATCAACATATTACCAAGCATTATCAGTAGAGCAGCAGTATGATACAGGTCCACAGGATCAAAGAACTATGGCAAAAGAACCTCAAGGTAAAATTCCCAGTATTATCTGCATTCAGCATGAAAAGGTCAGCAGCAGTGCTAAAGGATCAGCGTTAGGTTTACATTTGAAGAAATATATTATGCATTGAAGCAGCATCTGTCTCTATATATATAATTGCATGCCCTCCTGAAGTTAGTACAGATATCTTCAAGACCTGTTTTTGAAGATTGTTCACAAATTGGGTGAAGCCTGTTGGCTAAAATCTCAAGTAAACAACTTGAATATATACGTGTGAAAGATCATCATGATGGAACAATTAAAGTATCGAAAGTATGAAGGATGAGTTGTGACAGTTGAAGCTCAAAAATATGTTATTGATTTATCACGAACATACTTCAGCAGAAAGGATTTGCTAACATCTCACCATTAAAAATAGATTGATCGCTGACATACATAACCCATTATGTCATAAAGAAAAGTGTTTGGTTGATAAGTAAGTCTAAACAATAAATTGAATGTATCTAGCCTCAAGGTTTTGTTGTGAAAGTACATTATGGAAGCAGTAAAGGGAGTTGATTTCTTAGATCAAATTTTGGTTGATTCATATCAGTAACAAGGATATGCAGCTATTTAATGCAAGATTATTATCAGCATCCTAGCTCAAATCATCACCAACATGCAAGGAAAGTGAACCGCAGCTATAAAAGACATATTAGCTTCATCACAAATGAACAAATACTGTACTGTAGATGAGTATTGCAGTAGAAGACATACTCCAACTACAATTTCCTCAACAGATATGGATTTCAAATGAAGATTATAATATAGCTGAAGCAAGATTTATGTCACATGGAGCATTCACAATCCTTAAGTCTTGATCCAATAATGCAGTTCACATTATACAAGTCTGATTATATATGGCTGTCATCACCTACTCTCTATACAAGTGCAAGAAGTCTATGCTTTGAAATGATATCGACTTAATGTGTATATACAAGTTCAAATAATCTCAAAAGTGTTCTCTCAACAAACCTTATACACCAGTTTGGAGCAGCAAGATACACAGTCAGAAGAAGAAGGCCTAAACACATATCAGAGAGAAGAAATGCAAAGACAGAATCTACACTGAGAAATGTGCAACCCTTTGCCATTGATGTCAAAGGGGGAGGAAACGCAAGTAGCAGAAGATAGGATCTTCTAAAAGAAGCCAGGCAGAGAAAAACTTGGAGGAAGCATTGGATTATTGGTGGATGTGTTGCCATCAATGCCAAAGGGGGAGACTGTTGGAAATGTTGTCATTGATGGCAACGGAGATGGAAAAGGAGGAACATCTGAGGCAGCAACAAGGCAAAGAGAGCAGCAAGATATAGAGAGCAGTAGAGACAAGTTCATTTAAAGAAGCAAAGGCAGCAAAAGGAGAATTAAGGAGTAGCATCAGTCAAGGAGCAGATGAATTAAAAGAGAGAGCGTAAGACAAATAGCTACAGAGACAGAGCTGTTATCATGGCCATGAAGACAGCAAAGAAGCACATGAAGGAAACAAAGGAGGCAGCGCTGAAGCAGAGACAGGCAAAGGAGGCAGCGCTGAAGCAGAAACAGGCAAAGGAAGCAACGAATACAATGGAGGTAGCAAAGAAGCAAATGAAGGCAGAGGAAGCGAATATAACAGAGGCAGAGCCGTTATCACAGAGACAGTAGCAAAGAAGCAAATGAAGGCAGAGGAAGAGAATATAACAGAGGCAGGGCCGTTATCACAGAGACAGAAGCAGAGGCAGAATGACAGAAGCAGCAGAGGCAGAGGCAGAGCAGTTATAAAATACCGAGAATCATACCCCAAGCCGGGCGTTACGCATATAATGCAGAACCATATTCCAGGAATCGCACACTCCAACCGGCATTATACATTTAACATAACACAAATATTTCAGGAATCGCACACTCCAATTGGCGTTATACATAACACAAATATTCTGGGAATTGCACAGAATCGTATTCCGGGAATCGCTTAACCCCAAGCGGCAAGGCACATAAATTCTGGGAATCGCCTACCCCGATGGAGGATACACACACACACACACACACACACACACACACACACACACACACACACATATATATATATATATATCCATCACCTTACATATATGTGCAATGCATCATATAAAAAAAGGTCAAAGCATAAATATATACAAAAGGAGCGCTTTATTATAAGTTTCATATTATTAATCCCGAAAACAAAAGAACCAAAGGTCCAAGGCATATATATTATGGAGTGCATAAAACAAAGTTTTATAAGGTGGGACCCCTCCCCAATCGGATCGGAAATGTGAAGAGTCCAAAGGTGGAAGCGCATTGCAATTACCGATTGGCGATTTCCGATTGAATCGCAATCGGAGCACATTGGAGCTGCAATAGTTGAGTGATATCAATTCAGGCAATTGGCGATATCCGATTGAATCGGATCGGGCTGTGGAACAATTAACCGGTTTGGCATTCAAACATTGCGATTTGCGATCGCCGATTTGCATCGCATCGGAGGCGAATATCTATATATATATATATATATATCATTGAAATAAGATGAAATGTTATAGATATATATATATATATATATATATATATATATATATATATATATATATATATATATATATATATATATATATATATATATATATATATATATATATATATATATATATATATATATATATATATATATATATATATATATATATAGAGTATATATATAATTGAATGGAGCGGAGTCGAATAATAAAAATACATTGAAAAGTGAACACTTTGATAAATAACAAATGCGGACTAGAACTTGGAATATAGGCTGGAACCCTGTGTCAGATTAAATAAATAACGAAACCGGAGGTAGCGAACCCGAGTTAATGGGCGAGGAGATTGTACAGCCGGCGTAAACCATAGTTTAACACTGTAGCGAAACCATGGGCCCAGCTGAGGATGACGTCATGTATTCCGAGGGGGTCTCCCTCCACTATCTGCTCGAGTCTGCTACCCCATCGGAATCTTACCGCCTCTGAATTAATATGTTGCATGGTTCAATGTATATTACGGGGCGTTGTGAGTTGATTGATATATATATATATATATATATATATATATATATATGATAAGGCGCATACGAATGGTTGAGTGTTGACTCCACGTTGGCATATGAGTTGTACGTGTGGGTCCCAAGCCAAAGTTCTAATTGATCAGGACTGTTTGACTAAGGATTAAGAGTTAATAAAGGAATGCCGATTGCTGTAGGATTTCGTTAATAATTGAAGGACGCTGTAATAAAGGAATATGTGAACGCGGGTTTATATATGTACAGGCCGAGAATTGATTAGACCAAAGGCTTAAGGTGGAGGGTGATTGTTTATATAAAATAATTTCCGTGAGATATATAAAACATGGTTGCGGTTGTATTAAAACATGCCGCGTGGTCTGTAGACCCACGGGCCTCAGCTTAACGGGAGGGCGATTATTAATGTAATACAATTGTAATATATGTATGTTCCGGCCTGCGGAACTCGCCACATCAACAAGACACTTGCTGCGTGTAAAGGATTGAATTACAGTCAGCAGATTCATTTATATATAAAGCGCTAGTATAAAAATAAAATAAAATGCAGTTCATAAATTCAGGAGTTACGCAGCAGCCATAAACAGAAAGGCATACAGAGAAGAGAAAGGGACAAAGAGACAGTTAGAGAAAAGACAAATGCGCAACAAGCCAAGAGACAAAATGAGTGAGTTGGAGTTCACATTGTAATTCGAATGTAAATGTTTTAATTGTTTTTATTGTTTGTGATGCATTGGCAAGTCTCCGGAAGAGAGCAAATATCCCACTGTAATATTAAAATAAGCACCTACAGTTACATTTTTCTGAGTAAGATGAAAAGAGATGAGAAGGCAAAAGGCAAAGAGACATGACTGTCCATTTCGAATTCCCAGTGGAATACAAACAGCCATGAAGCTATTTTTGTATAAAACAGGGTAATATCCAAGGGGAGAGTGGTTGATGAAAATAGAATGAGAAGAGGAGAGAGTGTGCAGCAGAATTGAAGATAGTTGAAGAAAATAAGCAAGCTGCAAGAAGAATGTGAATAAGGAGGAGCTGAGCAAAGAAGAAGAAGGGGCTGAGCAGAGATGATGCAGGTCTGATATAAGAGTTGATGAACAGCAAAGAAGAAGGTACAAAATAGAGCTGATATACAAGGTAAATCAGCAAGAGTTTTTCTTTTGAAAGAGTAAGGAAGTTGGAGCTTCCCTATCAAGTTGTAGCTTGATAGATGTCAGTTGTAGCTGACTGAGGTAGGAGCCTCCTGTAGGTTGGTGCCTGCAGAAAATAGATGGGAGTTGGTGCTTCCACATCAAGTTGTAGCTTGATAAAATGTCGGTTGTAGCTGACTGAGGTTGGAGCCTCCTGTAGGTTGGTGCCTGCAGAAAATTGATGGGAGTTGGAGCTTCCTTGCAAGTTGTAGCTTGCAGAATTGAGGATAGAGCCTCCTGTAGGTTGGTTCCTGCAGAAAACAGTGGTGAGAGGGAGTTGGAGCTTTCCTTTGCATCACAACAATAATAAGATGTGGTTTTCTCCCTTTATGGGTTTCCACTTATATTTGGTGTCTCTGTGCATGATGTTTATGTGTTGATGTGATTTATCTCATCTGCTTAATACTTGCTGCTCTCATATTCAATCTGCTATTACATTAAAAAATCTGTTTGATAGTAATACTTGTTGCTCACATATTAAGTTGACCATGAAATGAAGGTGTAAATAAGATTTAAAAGAAAAGTTTTAAAAGTCCATGTATGTGTTAAACTGATTCACCCCCCCCCTCTCAGTTTAACTAAGGGTTCAACAAACCTTCCACCAGGGAGGGGCTCCATAAAGTCGCTGCCGCCCCCCCTTAGACCCCCCACGGCAGCGATTAATTTACAGGCAGTGTTGCCACCCCATTTGAGGTACAGGGGTCCAATGCTGTGATACAAAGTAAACAAGATAATCAGGCTCCACACCCAACAATATCCCACTTGGAGACTGATTGTAGCAACTCCACCGCTACTTCATTTGCTGGACAATGACTCCTCTTTGGACCTGGCTATTTCTCATCTTCATTGTCATCCTTGAAGACCAATTGAAATTGAGCACATTCTCAGTTTCTCACTGGTTACAACTTTTGTTAGCATATCTGCAGGATTCTGGCTAGTGTGTATCTTTTCCAGCTTCAACTCTCCATCTTCCAATACTGACCGTATGAAATGGTACTTGAGATATATGTGTTTAGTCTTGGAGTGAAATGATGAGTTATTTGAAAGATGAATGGCACTTTGGCTATCACCGTATAGTGTGCCCATATCATGCTTCTTACCCAATTCATCCATAAACCTTTGTAACCAAATCATTTCTTTACTAGCCTCTGTAGCAGCAACATACTCTGCTTCTGTTGTTGAAAGTGCAAAAACACTTTGGATTTTTGAAACCCAAATGACAGTTTTTCCACCTACAGTAAACACATATCCTGTAGTGCTCCTCCTGTTATCTCCGTCACCTGCCATATCTGCATCAACATATCCCTGTAGAGCAATTTTTGAACCACCAAAGCATAATGCTTGATTTTTGGTACCTCTCAAATATATGAGAATCCATTTTACTTCCATACAATGTTCTTTTCCTGGATTGTTCATGTACCTGCTTACAACTCCCACTGCATGTGCAATATTAGGCCTTGTGCAGACCATTGCATACATTAAGCTTCCAACTGCTGATGCATATGGAACTTTAGACATATATTCCATTTCTTCGTGGGTCTTGGAGCACATCTCCTTACTAAGTTTGAAATGGCTATCAAAAGGTGTACTAAATGGTTTTGCATTATGCATATTAAATATTTTAAACACCTTTTCTATGTACTCATTCTGAGACAGTGTTAATTTGCGATTTTTCCTATCTCTAGTTATTCTCATACCAAGGATTTGTTTTGCAGCTCCCAAATCCTTCATTTAAAATGAATTTTCCAATTTTATTTTGAGCACATTTATTTCCTGCATGTTAGACCCTACAACAAGCATGTCATCTACATACAATAACAATATAATCTAGCTTCCATCATTTTGCCTTTTTAGATAAACACAATGATCAAAGTGACATATAGTATAACCTTGTTCAGACATAAACTTGTCAAATTTTAGATACCACTTCCTTGGAGCCTGTTTTAAGCCATACAAGCTCTTCTTTAACTTGCACACCAATTTTTCTTTCCCTTTGACCTCATATCCTTCTGGTTGCTGCATGTATATTTCTTCCTCCAAATCTCCATGGAGAAATGTTGTCTTTACATCTAACTGTTCAAGATGTAAATCTTCTGCTGCTACAAGATTTAAGATAGTTCTGATTGAAGTCATCTTAACAATAGGAGAAAATATTTCATCAAAATCAATCCCTTTCTTCTATGCAAACCCCTTCACCACAAGTCTAGCTTTGTACCTCTGTTTTCCTCCTCCTTCTTCCTTCAGCTTGTAAACCCATTTATTCTGCAATGTAGTTTTACCTGCAGGAAACCTGACTAAGTCCCAAATCTGGTTATGCATTAAGGAGTCCATCTCTTCTTCCATGGCTAGCTCCCACTTCTTCCTACTTTCAACCTGCATTGCTTCTTCATAACATTCGGGTTCACCAGAATCAGTTAGCAATAAATAATATAATGAAGGAGAGTGTCGTTCAGGGGGTCTACTTATCCTGATAGATATTCTAACACCACTTTCAGGTGTTTGAGGTGCCTGTTGCTGTTGTGGTGGTTGCTCTGCTGTGGTTGTTGATTATTATTATTTTCAGGCACCTTTACTTTTTCAGTTATCTCATCAAGAACTGTGTATTCCTTTCTTTCTTTTTCTTGTTTCTTTTCCTACAACTGATTTTTATACAAGACATTTTCATTGAATATTACATCTCTTCTCCTAATGATTTTATGATTTTCATAATCATATAAGCGATAACAAAAATCATTAACACCATATCCAATAAAGGTACATTTCTTTGATTTTTCCTCAAGCTTTGTTCTATTTTCTTTATTAATATGGACAAAGGCCTCACAACCAAAAGGCTTTAAAAAAGAATAGTTTACCTTTTTACTTGTCCATGCTTCCTCTGGAATACCACCATCCAAGGAACTTGAAGGCCCTCTGTTTATTAGATAAACAACAGTATCTACAGCATCTGCCCAAAATTGTAAAGGCAATCCTGCATGAAATCTCATGCACCTTGCACGCTCCATGATTGTTCTGTTCATCCTTTCTGACACACCATTTTCTTGTGGTGTTCTTGGAACTATCTTCTCTCTACGAATTCCATGCTCTGAACAGTACCTATCAAACTCTTTGCTGCAATACTCACCTCCATTTTCTGATCTGAGACACTTCAACTTCTTTCCTGTCTCAATCTCAACCAAAGCTTTCCATTTCTTGAAAGTATCAAATACATAAGATTTATTCTGAATACAATAAATCCATGTTTTTCTAGTTGCATCATCAATAAAAGTAACATAATAACGAGAGCCACCGAGAGATGATACCTGAGCAGGTCCCCATACATCTGTATGCACAAGCTCTAATTTTTTGCTCTTCTTTTCTTTCCCAACTCTGAGAAATCTGACTCTCTTTTTTTTTCCATAAATGCAATTCTCACAGAAATCCAAATCAACATTCTTCAAACCTGGCAACAAATTTCTTGAGTGAAGAATCTTCATCCCCTTCTCACTCATGTGTCCGAGCCTATGATGCCATAATGTTGCATTTTCTCCTTTGGAAGTTAAAGTATTAACAGAGTTAGAAATACCATTGCATAAATACAATGTACCAACCTTTTCACCTTTTGCTATTACCAAGGCTCCTTTGGTGACCTTCCAAGCTTTATCTGTGAAAGTTGTCACACAACCTTCACCGCCTAACTTCCCTGTTGAAATCATATTTTTCTTCAGATCTGGAACATGCCTTACCTACTTTAATAGCCATTGGTTTCCATTCTGTTGTTGTACAAGAACCTCACCCATTCCAACAATTTTACAGCGTTTATCATCACCCAAACGAACTTGTCCAAAAATCTCCTGGAACATAGTCATGAAAATATTTCTTATCAGGAGTGGCATGGAATGAAGCCCCTGAATCTACAACCCAAGAATCAGTAACATTTTTGAAAGAAATAATCAAAGCATCTTGTAACACATCACCTGTCACATTTGCTTCATGATTGTTTTCTTGCTGTGTGTCTCCTTCTTTTCCCTTCCGAGATCTACAATATTTCTTTAGGTGTCCTTTCTTTCCGCATTTCCAACACACTATCTCATATCTAGACTTGGATATGCCTTTCCTTGATTTACTGTGATATCCCGAGCTCTTTCCTCTTTCCATTCTTCTTCCCCTAGACTCTGCACTAAAAGCATTACCTGATGTCTCACCGGAGCTTTTCTGTCGCATTTCCTCACTACGGATAGCACCGACAACATCATTAAACTTTAAAGTACTAGATCTAGAGACAGAGTTACTAATGGCCATTACTAAACCATTCCAACTCTCTGGAAATGAGCACAAGAATAACAGAGCTCTAACTTCATCATCAAATTTTACCCCTATAGAACTTAACTGACTGGTAACTATATTAAAATCATTTAAATGGTCTGCAACAGATCCACCTTCCGACATCTTCATATTAAATAGTCGTTTCATAAGAAATACCTTGTTTGAGGCCGAGGGTTTTTCATATAGTTTCGCCAACGTTTGCATCAAACCCTCTGTTGTTGTTTCCTTCGAAATATTGAAGGCGACTGATGCCACAAGGCACAACCGTACTGTTTCGAGTGCCTTTCTATCGATAATGTTCCATTCCGCGTCTGTCATTGCCATCAGTTTCTTTGTTTTTTCGCTCAATGGTAGGTACAGATCTTTCTGATACAGATAATATTCCATTTGCATCTTCCACAGTGGGAATTTTTGGCCATTAAATTTTTCGACCCTAAACTTACCATCTTCCGCCATTGCTCCCACTCGAACCAGAAACCCTTCTTTCCTGCGAGTTTATCAACCAAATATACCTTCGGCTCTGATACCAGTTGTTAGAAAATTATATATTATGGAGCAATGCAACACATAAAATATGCAAAAAATACAAGCACACAAAACAAATAAAACCAGAGAGACACATATATACGTGGTTCACCCAGTTTGGGCTACGTCCACCCCGAACAGCTAGTCCTTTCTTTCTATTATCCAGCAAAATGAAGAGACAAAACCTACAGCAGATCTGCTGTAATATCCTCTGTTCTCTCTCACAGTCTCCCTATCTATTTCTCGCTCAGAGAATACACATACCATACACAGCCGCAATAAAATACCCTCATAAAAGCGAGGGGTTGCCTTCCAAGGAAAAAAACTCTAAACGAAACATAACTTCTACCATCAGATCATTTGCCTAATGAACGACCCAAATTGACTATAAATTACTATACTTTTACAAGGCAATTTTACATCTGTTTTTAGCTTCAGGGGCGCTGCCCCCGAAACCCCCCGCTAAGGGGGGGCTCCATAAAGTCACTGCCGCCCCCCCTAGACCCCCCACGGCAGCGATTAATTTACGGGCGGTGTTGCCGCCCCATTTAAGGTACAAGGGTCCAATGCTGTGATACAAAGTAAACAAGATAATCAGGCTCCACACCCAACAAAATCCTCATTGGAGCATGCATTCAAGACAAAAATTTCATTTGGTAAATGTATAGGTCAAGGAAGATCAAACTATTGAGGAAGAGGAAGAAGCCCACGGAGAGGTGGAAGAAACAACCCTGCAACCACAAGTGGAAGGGGCACAATCAGAATCAAAGTGAAGGCTCGAGCCAACACCAAGCACAAGGAAAAAGGTATGACAAATCCCAATTCCAATTTCATTATTGTAAAAAGTATGGGAATTATGCCAATTAATGTAGAAAGAAATAAAATGACATGAATAATAGACAAAATGAAATTTTTGCAAAATAAAATAAGAACGAGAGTAATGTGACTCTAACATGTAATGTAGCACAAGAAAAATAAGAAGATGTATGGTTCTTAAACTTAGGTTGTATCAACCACATGATTGGAAGCATAGCAATGTTTGCCAATCTAGATGAAATGTGAATTCTGAAGTGATAAAATGGACTGATAGCAAAGTCCTTGTCATGGGAAAAGGAAGAGTGTCAATATTGACAAGGAAGGGAGAAAAGAATTTTTTGCCAGATGTATACTATGTACCTGGCCTGAAATGTAGCCTTCTAAGCATTGGACAACTTGTGAACAAGGGCTACAATGTGTTTTTTAAGAATAATGTGTGTAATATCATGGACATACCTCCAAGTAAAAGGGTCATTGAAGAAGTGCATATGACAAAGAATAAGATGTTTCCTCTCAAGCTTAGAACAGACTTGAAGGAAGGAGGTGTGGTAGCAGTAGTCACACAAGAGGTCTTTCAAGAAGAAGTGAAAGACGAAAATTGATTATGGTATTTGAGATTTGGACATCTCAATTTTGGAAGTTTAAAGCTCTTGCATAGAGAAGGGATGGTAAAAGGATTACCACTCATTGAGAAACCTGATAGCCTATGTGAAGGCTGCATCTTGGAAAAACAACATAGAGAAGCAATCCCAACAAGGAAGATTATAAGGGCAAAGGCACCCTTAGAGATTTTCCACACAGACTTGTGTGGACCAATGCAAACACCATCTTTATCTGGCAGCAATTATGTTTTGACATTCATAGATGATTACACCAAAAATACATGGGTGTATTTTTTGAAATAGAAGAGTGAATTGTTTGAACAATTCTACCACTTCAAAGATCTTGTTGAGAAGCAAAGTGGGAACTACATCGAAGTGTTGCGAACTGACAAAGGTGGAGAGTATATCTCCAAATATTTCCTATGTTTCTGTAGGGAGAATGGCATACAAAAGCAATTTACAACAAGGTACACACCACAACAAAACGGTGTTGTAGAAAGGAAGAATAGGACCACCATGGACATAATCATAAGTATGTTGAAGACAAAATTTTTTCCAAATGAGTATTAGGCTGAAGTTTTCAATTGTGCAACATATATTTTGAATACATGCCCAACCAAAGATATTACGAACAGAGTTCCGGAAGAAGCATGGAGTGGAACAAAGCAGTTTTTCACTCACATGAAAGTATTTGGATGTGTGGCTTATGCACATGTCCCAGATAAAATAAGGAAGAAGTTGGATAGCAAGGGGGAGAAGTGTGTCTTTGTTGGATACAGTGATGATTTCAAGGCATACAAACTCTATAATCCATCCAACAATAAAGTTATAATTAGGAGATATGTGTAGTTCATTGAAGAAGAAGCTTGGGATGGAAGCTTAGAGAAAATAGTGAATGTGAAGACATGTGTGTCTCATGAAGTGAAAGAGGAATGCACAGCAACAAATAATTCCTCCCCAGTGGTTCCTCCTCCACCTACACAATCACAACATAGCACACCACAAGTTGGAAATAGAACAACCTTGAGAAATCAAGGAAGTGCTTCTCCAAGAACACCACAGGGATCAGAAACTCCCTCGAGTTCAAGTGGAACTCCAAGCACACCAAGAAGACCAAGTTTCATAAATCTGAGTGAAATTTATGAGTAAGGAGAGGTAAATGATAATGCTGGTCTGACACCAGAAAATAATGACACATGGGAGTTAGTGGACCTCCCACAAGGTAAATAAGTCATTGGAGTAAAATGGGTCTATAAGACCAAGAGAAACATTGAAGGAAAGATTGAAAGGCACAAAGCAAGACTTGTTGTGAAAGGTTACAAACAACAGAATGGAAGAGACTATGCAGAAAAATTTGCACCAGTCGCAAGGATGGAGGAAGTTTTTACAGTGTTGTCAATTGCAGTGCAACAAAAATGGAAAGTCTATCAGATGGACGTAAAGTGAGTGTTCTTGAATAGAGTGCTGAAAGAGGAGGTGTATGTTGTGCAATCTCTTGGCTATGAAATAGAAGGCCAAGAACAAAAGGTGTGTAGGTTGCGGAAACCTCTCTATGGGTTGAAACAAGCACCATGTACATGGTATAATAGGATATATGCTTACTTGATGGACAATGGGTTCGACAAATGTGACGGTGAACCTACTCTCTACATCAAAGAAAATGACGGTAAGATTCTTATTGTTGTTTTTATGTAGATGATTTCATTTTTACAGATAGTGATGATTTTATCATCACTGATTTCAAAGAAGTCATGAAAAGTGAGTTTGAAATGACTGAATTGGGGTTGTTAAGATATGTTTTTGGCATAGAAGTGAAGAAAACATAAAATGGAATTTTTATTTCTCAAGCAAGGTATGTAATAGAAATTTTGGAGAGGTTTAATATCTAGAACAACAAGCCATCACCAAATCCAACCATCATGGGGTTGAAGTTAAGCAAGGAATATTGCAGCAGCAATGTCAATCCGACATTATAAAAGAGCATGGTGGGAAACCTAATGTATTTGACTGCAACTAGGCCTGATATAATGTATGCAGTGGGTTTGGTGTCGAGGTTCATGGAGACACCCAAGCAGACACATTGGCAAGCAACGAAAAGAATTTGAAAGTATATTAATGGGACAAAGGAGTATGGCATTTTGTACTCCGAAACTGATGATTTTAGGTTGGTTGGTTACACTAACAATAATTGGGTAAGAAGTGTTGATGATAGAAAGAGCACGTCAGGATATGTTTTTCATTTGGGTCTGGGAGCCATTTTGTGGGCTTCCAAGAAGTAGCTGATAGTATCATTGTCAACAACAGAAGCTGAGTATGTTGCCGCAACAACAAAAGTGTGTCAAGCAGTTCAGATGAGAAGGATGTTGCAGGATTTATGTCATGAACAAGATGGAGAAACCACTATTTTATGTGATAACAGTTCATCAATTGCACTATCAAATAATTATATCTTTCACAAAATGACAAAGCATATTTATGCCAAATATCATTTCATAAGAGAATTGGTTAAGAACAGTGAGATTGTGTTGCAGCATTGCATGTCAGAAGAAGAATTTGCAGACATCTTCACAAAGCCATTGGCACGTGAAAATTTTGTTTATCTCAGAGATTGTCTGAGAATGGTTAATGGAGACAGTTGCGATTAAGGGGGAGTGTTGGAAATTAATCTCAAACACCACAGTAAATGAACTGGCAGCAACCATATGTCAGTTAGTGTTTTGCAGGTTGCGGATTTCGTGTGCAGAGAAGGACAAGTTCTGAGGAAAGGACAATTACCCATTCCACTGCAGATTAAATAATTAAAGTAAAATAGGAATTTAATTCATGGTTAGTAAATGTGCATGGGAAAATATTTACTCCACAAGTTTTTTTTAGTTCAAGCAAGTTCTGTAATGTTCTAAAAATGATGTTCGCCCATACTATGTATTAAATTGTGTCTGTCATGAAATAAATGTCTTAGATATATATGTTTACATTTTACATGTAATTTTCAGAGAGAGAATTGAGTGAGCAAGAGAAGTGAAGAGAGTGTTGTGTAATGTGGCGAATGTAAGTATGGAAGACAAGTGGAGAAAATCGTGGAGATAATTTTGCTGGGTGCATGACAATAGTTTTACTACGTGTTACTCCATAACCCTGTTGAATGTAAATCCAAGTAAGCAGTCTAGTTTTACTTCTAAAGGAGCCACAACATCCATATGTTAATGTATTTCATGTTTTGAAGTTTTAATATAAAGTTTGGTCAGTCACAATATAGTTGTGAAAATTTAACGTATCATTTTTACTGCAACACTATGTTTTACTCTATTTCACTGTGAGTAAATTAGTTGATTATATTTTCTCCTCTCCATAGTTACAATTTTGATCTCCGCCACTCTGTATTGAAATGAATATTCATTTGAATTTATTTCTACAACTTTATGGTATGGATTAAGTGAGTTCCGTAACTCTATGTAAAATTCTGTAAATGTGTTGTGTTGATTAAAGTATTTTATGAAAATTTGTGTGAACTCCATGTGTTGATGGAAAATGTTATGAAACTAGCTCAAAAAGTAGAATAAAAGAGAGACCATTGCCTTAGAAATTGGCCACTTCGAGGGGGCAACCTCCAATACATTATTTAAATGAATAATTATTCAATGATACAAATGACCAAAACCTCCTTCTATATATAGGAGTCCATGGGCCCACAATATAATCCTAGCCAACCTAACAATAACAATGTAAGGGCACAATAATAACAATATTGGGTTTACAGGGGTACAACAATAACAATAAGGGGGCTACACTAATAACAATAAGGATCTAAACTAGTAATATAGGGACCTAACATGCCCCTCTCTTTCAAAAAAGTGTTGTCCTCAATGCATGAGTAGCTTTGGGTGCTTCTGTATAAAATTCTCATCCTCCCATGTAGAATCTTAAGTGGAGAAGTTCTTCCTCTTGATGAGATACTTTGAAATTGATCAATTTCGTAGCTGTCAAGTTCTTGTTTCCATGACCGCTTTAGGTTCCAATATGATTTTTCCTTCCTCATCAAGGTTTGGCAATATTGTTTGAATTGGAATATTTTCACCTATAACCTTCTTTAAGCATGAAACATGGAAAATTGATGCACTTGCAAAGAAGCATGAACCTCCAATTTGTATGCCATAGTACCAATCTTTTGCAATACCTTGTAAGGACCATAGTAATTTGGAAATAATTTATTATCCTTATTAACTTACTTGAGGGACATTTGTTTGTATGGTTGTAGCCGTAAAAATACCCAGTCTCCTACATCAAAACTTCTCTCACTGCAATGTTCATATGCTTGTTGTTTCATTTAATTTTGTGCCAAATTTAGGTTATCCTTTAAGAGTTGGAGAAATTCTTGTTGATACTAGATGTGATCTTCCACTGCTTTAACCTTAGAATATTCTCTTAAATATGATGTTATGGATGGTGGATGATATCCATAAAGTGCCATAAATGGGGTCATTTTTGCTACAGTATGGAAGAAAGTGTTATATCACTATTCAATGAGAGGTAACCACTTGACCCATTGTGTTTGTTTATTAGATACAAAACAACAAAGAAATCCTTCCAAACATTTATTCACTATCTTAGTTTGACCATCGGATTGAGGATGATAAGATGAGCTATGAGCTAATTGAGTACCCAAACAAGAAAATAACTCCGTCCAAAATTTTTTCGTAAAAATGGGATCTCTGCCGCTCACAATAACCTTTGGGTTTCCATGTAGCTTTTGAATTGTGTCCATAAATGTAGTAGCAACTATACTTGCTTTAAATGGATGAGATAATGCACAAAAGTGTGCATACTTGTAAGTCTATCAACTACCACTATAATGACACTCTTTGCTTCAGACTTAGGTAAACCTGTGATAAAATGCATTGAAATCTCCTCCCAACGTTGACTTGGAATGGATAAAAGTTGTAGAAGACTCGAGGTCTTATTTGTCTCAACTTTATTTTGTTGGAAAACCAAACATTCTGCCACCAAATTTTGAATATCAGATTTAAGGCCATCCCAAAAAACTTCTTTCTTCACCCTATGGTAACTTTTTACAAATCCTGAGTGTCCCCCTAAAGGAGAAGTGTGCAATTCCAAAAGAATCTTTTGTTTTAGTTGGAAATTTTTACAAAGATATAGGTGATATTTGCACCATAAGGAATCATTTTTCCAACTAAATGTATCAGATGTACTAGGATCTTGCTGCAACTTTTGAATGAGTGTCCAGACTTCTTCGTCCTTATTCCATTCATCTCTTGCTTTAGTTATCCAATCTTGTTGGATAATAGAAATGGAACAAAGAAATGCTTCCACCTCTTCATTATTTCTTGAGAGTGCATCTGCAACAACATTTAGATTCCCTTTTTTTGTAGATTATTTCAAATTCATAACCCAACATCTTTGTGACCCATTTTTGTTGCTCTTCTGAAGATAGTATTTGTTCCAAAAAGTGTTTAAGGTTATCATGATAATTTTTTACCTTGAAGTGTCTTCCCATTAGGTAAGGTCGCCATTTATTTAGTGCATTTAGTATTGCTAACATTTCCTTCTCATATATAGCTTTCTGTAAAAACTTTCCTTTGATTAGATGACTTTCAAAAGCAACGAGTCTTCCTTCTTGCATTAAAACAGGAACAATTCCATTTCCTAAGGCATCACATTCCAAAATAAAGGTTTTTTTGAAGTTGTAGTTAAGACCGGTGCTAGGCACATTGCCTCTTTAAGATGTTCAAAGGCCTTAGTTTCTTCAGGAGTCCATGAAAATGCATCTTTCTTCAATAATGTTTTTAGAGGTGTTTCTATTCTCTCATAATTCTTAACAAACTTGTGATAATACCCTGTTAACCTGAGAAATCCTTGCAACTGATTAACCCTGTCAACATGTTGAACATGATCCTTCCAAGATTTGTTGTAGATTAGTATATCATCAAAAAATAATAGCACAAATTTTCTATGGAAGGGTTTGAAAATGGAATTCATCAACCCTTGCAATGTAGAAGGTTCATTGGTAAGGCCAAAAGGCATGACCAAAAAGTCATAATGACTCTCATGAGTTTGAAATGTTGTTTTCAGAATATGTTTAGTCTTCAGTCTAATTTGATGATATCCTGAACGAAGATCCAACTTGGTAAAATAAATTGCTCCATGTAATTCATCCAATAATTCATCAATCACAGGAATGGGAAATTTATCTTTAATTGTGAGCTTATTGAGCTCCCTATAATTCGGACACATGCACCATGATCCATCCTTCTTGTGCACCAGTACTACTGGAGCAGAGAAAGAACTTTGACTAGGTTGAATTAGACCAACCTCTAACATTTTTGCAATCATACGTTCAATTTATCTCTTTTGGACATAAGGATATCTATAAGGCCTGACATTTGGAGGAACACTTCCTGGAATCAAATGAATAGCATGATCATGATCATGAATAGTTGGGAGTCCTTTAGGAGTTTCAAACACCTTGGAATGATTGTCCAAGAATTTTTGGAGATATGCAGAAATAGATGATTTTGATGTTGGAAATTCTAGTGAGCATAATTGTGCAATTACGCCTCATTTTTATTTCTTCAGAAGCTTTGTTATGAAATTAGAGCTTATTATCTTTCCCGGCTTCCCTGCGATACCCCGTAATTTGACTTCCTTTCCTTCTAAAAAAATTTTCAAGAAACGTTCTTGAAAATCAAAAGCTACCGTCCCCAAATATTGTAACCATTGTACTCCTAGTACAACATTAGCACCTGCCATAGGAATGGAAAACATTGGACTATTCAATACGTATTCCCCCATGGTTATCTTGATATTATGGCATTTTCCAGAGCAATTTATAGTTCCTCCATTTGCAACCATCACTTGACATTCTGGTGGTGGGTATAGGAAACAATTCAATTCCTTGGCTACCTTAGAATGAATAAAATTATGGGTACTACCCGAATCAATCAACACTATTACCTTTTTCTTCTTGATATGTCCCTCTATCTTGAGAGTTTGAGGAGTGGTAATTCCTGCCAATGAATTACACGATATGTTCACACTCATTTCTTCCTCTTCTAGGGTTGGTTCCTGGATTATATCCTCTTCTTTTGAATATTCTTGTTCATTTTCTTCTTCCTCTTCACAATCCATGTAAAATAATTTCTTCTCAACACACTTACGACCTTTAGTGTATTTTCTATCATAATTGTAGGAAAGCCCTTTTTCTCTTTTTTCTTCCAATTGTTGCGGTGTCAACCTTTTAGGTTGTGGAAGTCTAGGAATAGCAACACTTCCATATTTATATATGTGAGTGGTAAGCTTCCTTGTTGCCATAATTTTACATTCATTTTTTCTTGCCAACTTGAATGCATTTTCCAATGAATCAGGTTCCCAAACGCAAACTTCATGTTGGATGTTATCCTTTAAAGTCCCTATGAAGGCATCAATCCTGTGTTCCTTTAGAATATAAAATACCCTTATATTCAATTTTTGGAAGTCCTCAATGTGCTCCACCACTAAACCCTTTTGTTTGAGATTTATCAATTGGCTAAATAAGGTGTTGCTTTTTGTATCCTCATAATGTGCTATCATTTCCTCCGTAAAAATTTACCAAGTGACAATTTGTTTACGCGAGAAAAGCCATTGATACCATACAAATGTATTTTGTTCTAAATTTAAAGTTGCAATGCGTACCTTTTGTGTGTGTTTGCATATTATTGAGATCAAAATATTTCTCCATCTGTAGTATCCATGTTACATGATCCTTGCCATCAAAATTCCTCATATCCATCTTTTGAATATGATGGTTCTTCCATCCAACATTAGAGTTTATGAAATAACGATTAACATTTATTTTTTTCTCATCATGAGTTTCCCCTACTATCTTTTTTCCATTAGGAAACATTTCTTGTATCAAATTTTCCAAACCTTGGATGTCTACTTTTAGATCATTCTTCATGTTTTCCATGTTTTATTTCATTTTTTCATCGATATTATCTTCCACAGAATCCATATGAGCTTCCATGCCACCCATCCTAGCTTTTGTTATCACTCTAATAATTCCCAAAGTTGTGAGATTTTTGAGTTTATAGTTTTAATAATATTAGAGGTAACCACATACCTAATTTCAAGCGTTAGGATCTAGCCTTCCTAAGGCTCAGAGAGGGCTCTCTCTATAAGATTTAACTTTGTTTTATGTTTGATTTTAGGCTAGTTATATAAGACAATTTGGTTTTGATATTTGGCTTGGTTTGGTGGGAAAAATCACTTAATGAGATGGATAGTGATAAATCTATTTTTCCATTGGGCAAATGGAGTCAATGTGTCAAACAGATAGGTTAGGATGAAGGTATAAAGTCAAATATTTGTAGGGAAAGATAGCAGAGTCACTTAAGATCTTTGAGGCTGATTGGTGAAGTGGTTTAATTGGGATAAAGAGAAATTAAGGATTCTTTGATCTGGATAAGGAGTGAAGAAGGCAGAGGTCATTTGAAAGAGGGAGCAATTAAGGATTCCCTACTCTGGAAATTAGCAGAAAACATTAAAATGAAAACCAGTAAATAACAGAGTGATTTTAACAAATTCTAATGTATCACTTCCTGATTTCACATTAAAATTTAGAACACATGTATGTATGAATGGAAATCATAAGAAGATTTAACAAATAAAAGTATAAAGTACTTCACTTAAGTTGGCCCAACACATGTATCCTGAAATATGATGCTTTATTGATCTGATCCAGCCTACTGACTTGAAACTTGGTACAAAATCCCTTCAGGTACAGAAATATTGACTATAGAAATATTCAGCAATTTATTCCCCAATAATACTTCAAAGAGTGAAGTATTTATACAAAAAGTGTTACAAAATATCCTATAAAAATCATAGGAATTTTCTAAGGAAAATAAAATATCTATTACAAAAATATAGTTGTTTGGTATCAATTTAGTCTCCTAAACTGAGCTCATTTAATTGTCAACCAGGGTTGGTAAACTGCTGAAGTGAAGTGTACTGTATGTACCTAGGTGCTTGTTTCTTAATGCGTTGTGTGTAGTGTTTTGTAATGTTTTTGGTCTTTTGTGATGATTTATGATGTTTTTGGTCTTTTGGTGGTTTTATGTTCACAAAGAAAATGCCTAGAAAGCTAATGGAAATGAGCTGATGATTAAAAACACAGTGGATCCTAATTGATGGATGACAAATGACAAATGCAATTGCAAACACTGAAGTAGAATCAAATCTAAACTATGACTAAGCAAAAACAAAGCTTGATAATGACTTTTAAGCAAATGATTCAAAACACAAACTAAACTTGTCAAATTCTTTCATCAAAGGCATTTGAGAGAGAGCTTGAAACATGGTCAACTAAGCATGCAAATCTTCCTAACTAAATAGTTTAAACAACTAACTCATAATGATGCAACATCTTGTCCTTGATTAGAGATTTGTTGAAGTATGTTTGGAGTAAAACATTGATATCATCATAAGATTCTCTAAAGCTAATTCCTAACTCTATTCTGCAATTTAATTAAATGTCACAAGACCTTACTCAAGAGTTATTGATTTCTTTTCAAAGTAGTCTTTTGAGAGAGGGATCTGTTTATGAAATGATAAGGAAATTGCAGAAGTACTTCAGGCCTTAAAGTGATATAGTCTTCTGTTCATGTAGTGATGAGTTAATTATTGTTTTTAGAACAAGAAGGGATTTGTGAATAATGAAGGCTGTTTTATTAATCTTAACAACTGAAGTAATCTATTGTGCAGTGAATGACAACTGACTATGGAATGCAAATGCAGTGAGTTGAACTAAAGCTAAACTTAAAAGTGTCACTAATCTAAAACAATGTTAAACTACAAGTCATCATCAAACTCAAAACAAAGTAACTGAACATGAATTAAGTGCAATGAAACTCCGGAGTATCCTAACTATACTATCATGCATTATTCTATGAAATTATACAGTCTGTTTGCCCATCATTGTTGATATTTTGGAAGAGTTCCTTCTTTTGGAAGAGTTAGAACAATTCTGACTGTGTAATTGAGTGCAAATGCAAATATAAAGGACTGAAAGCAATGAAAAACTAAGATATCATATCCATATCCCACTTATCTTTATGATATTTTGGACAAGCATTTAAGAGTAAAAACAGAGATGGTACTTAGTGCAAACACACAACTAAATCATTCATTATCACGGTCATGTCTTGGAAGAATGATTAGAACAAGTGTAACTGTGATAGTGAACAACAAAAATTACAACTAAATCCTACAATACTATAGCCATCTCCCATTCATCATTATAATCTTTTGGAAGAGCTTCTTCTTGAGGAAGAGTTAGAATGAGTATAACTACAGTAGCTAATTAAAAACAACTATGAATTCAACTTCTAATCCTACAATACTATAGCCATTTCCCATTCATCATTATAATCTTTTGGAAGAACTTCTTCTTGTGGAAGAGTTAGAATGAGTATAACTATAGTAGCTAATTAAAAACAACTACTAATTCAACTTCAAAATCGTAAAGGCAACTAGAATACTTATCTAATTTACGCAAATAAATCCGTGCAAGAGGCAGGGGCCCTCTACCACCTGACGGAATTCAACTCCAAATTAAATCAACGCTTTCAAAACAACACTGTCTGCTTCATTAAAGATGAAATAACTTGAACATAATACTCTGCGTCTTCAGAAATGTAGCACATAATCTAAGCAAAATCTAGCATAAAATCTCCAGCCTAGCTCTCGGTTTCCCAAGTGTTTTTATAACAAATGTACATAACAGAACGTGCAACAATTCAAGGGTCATTGTCTTTCCTTATCGAAATCATACTAGGACTCTTAAAGTGGCTGCGTAACAAGGAAATGGACATCTAGACTAAGACAGTCCTATTAGAAGTCCGCTTTCCTAAATGTGTTCCCACATTCCAAAACCGTACCCAGAATTCGTTTCTTCCTCCATGATGAGCAACGAACCATGTAGACATGACGTGGATTATGCCCATATGCGGTTTTTCTTGAGAGGCCACCTGGAACATACCCAAACGTGAAGACAGCTGCAGAATCGCCGGTTAGCTACGGAATGTCTGCATTCTGCAGCTAGTTCCGGTCAAAATGCTTTACAATGGCAAAAATTACAAAACTTAGCAAGTCAGTAATGTAAATCATTCTAAAAGTAATTTTAACTATATTCATTGATCAATTGGGTCTAAGATAGCAATGGAAAAGGGAAAATGAGGTAAAATGAGATGAAAGAAAGCACAATTTTGAGGCTCAACATACTCCCACTGCTGACTCCTTGCATTTCCTCATGCAAATTATCCTATGAACTCAGAGGCTTCTGCAAGAACATCTAATCCTCTCCTTCTCCTTTGTCTGGAAGCTAAAGATCTTCTGGGTTTTCTGATAACAAGTTTGAACCTTAGGTTGGTGATTGCCCTGATTAGCTTCTTGTTCCTTTTCTTCAAATTTTCATTGGTCTTCTCCACTTTGTCTATATGTAGGGATAAGGTTGAGTTCATATCAGTTTTGAGCTTGACTTGATCCTTGAGAATTTCATTCTCATTTTTGATGTGTCTATTCAGTAATTCCAACTCATACCTATCCCTTCTTAATATATCTATTTTAGACAGTGGAGGACTGGGGGTTCTCTCTCTGCTTTCTGAAGCTCTCCTTTCCAAAGTTTCCACATAGTCATAAATTTCCTGCTGAGCAGGGTCAATTTCAGGGGTTCCTTCATTAAAATCTTCTTCAACATCTTCTTCAATGGATGTTTCTTCATCTTCTATATTGATTACCCCTGTTTGTTTGATTAGTGTTTTCTTCAGTTTCCCCTTTAGTCTGTGGCTTCTTCTAGGCTGAGAAGATCCCTCTCCTTTCTCCATGGCAGATTTCTTGATTACCTTTTCTTCCTTAAGTTGTCTCTTGATTTGAGTCAACTTTTCTAAAATGATTTCCTCACTGCTCTCTTGGACTGTTTTGTCAATTTCAACTTTTGAGGCCCTCCATTTCCTACTTCTCCTTGTAGGCTGTGGTTCCGGTGAGGGTTCTTTTGGCTCTTCAAAATGATTTCTTATCAAGAAATCATCCCATGTATCATTTGTTTTAGCTAGATGGTGTTCAATCAAAATTTTGACCAAACCATGATGATATAGGGTTGTCTCTAAAAATTGAACCCTTCTTTGAACACAGGAAGCCATCTTCTTCAGAATTTGAAGCAAGAAATATGGTAGGTTTAAGTCTTCCCCCAGAAAATGCATTATCAGTCTAATGTGGTAGACATAAAATGTTCCATATCTACCCTCACATGTAATAAATTTTTACAGAAGAAGTAGTATGTTTCTCCATTTATTTTTCAATGCAGAACTGGGAATTCCTTTCTTAAAGACAGTGACATCCATACCTGGTGATTTTAAAATTTGTTTCCAGGATTCATTGTGGAATTCTCTATTTTTGAACCATCTCTCTCCAGTTCTGAGCAACCCTGTAGCCTCTGCAATGAAAACTTCAGTGACAGTAAATTTGACATCTCCCACTTCAAATTCGGTTCCTTGAAATGATCTTGCAAATGTTTTAGTGACTTCCTTGTGGAAGCCATTAAATTTCTCCAAAAATTGAAGCCATCCTATTTGTTGTAACATTTCTTTGCATTGAGGGTAGCCTTCTAAATATTTTGAACCCACTGGTTCAGTTCTTACAATGAAACCCATGATTGCTTCTTCAATGTTCAAATTAACACTCTTCTACCCACAAAAACAATGACTTTCACCTTCGAATTGAAATGGCTTCAAGTTCTGAATGAAAATGGCTTCAAACTTCAGAATGTCATACCTCTGATTGATAATGACAAATGTCTTCAAATTTTGGAATGATATACCTCTGTTGACAATTGAACTTTGGAATGATATGCCTCTGTTTGACAGTGACAAATGGCTTCAAATTTTCCACACTACTATGCCTCTGTTTCTCGGTGGCAAATAGCTTCAAATTCCCATACTGCTATATCTCTGTCTTTTGGTAACAAATGGCTTCAACTTCTTCACTGCAATACCTCTGTCTTTTGGTAGCAAATGGTTTCAAATTCAACACTGCAATACCTCTGTCTCCTAGTGACAAAAGACTTCAAACTCCACACTGCTATACTTCTGTGTTTATAGTGATAATGCTCAATCTCTGCCCACAGTGATACTTTGTCTGCCCACGGAATCAAATGGCTTCAAATTCTCACGCTGCTATACCTCTGAATTTACCCTTTTGCTTTGCTCTGCGTTTACAATGCTCAATGCTATTCAAACTGATATCCTTTGGCTCTACTCTCGGTGATAAGAATATCTCTGTCTACGGAATGAAATTCCGGCTACAGAATGGAGTGATGGCAGTGGTCACGGAATGAAGTAGTGGAGTGAGGTGGAGGGAATGAATTAATGATTGAAGAGACGACGGAGATTTTTACAACGGCAAAGAGAATCATCATTGAATGATTTGGTTAAGAGACGTGAAGAATTCAAATACCTCGACCATTTTAACCGCTTAAATGATGTCGGATATGGAATTTGAATTGAGATATTTTAATCCAAAGTCTGTGGAGGGTTTATTGGTCTTGATCAATAAAAATAATTAAAACAACCTTTTCGAACAATCCATAGCTAAAACTATACTAAACCTTTATGAAATGCCATTATAATTTAAACTTGTTACCTTTGCCTTTCATTTGATTTTTGTAGTCTTTGTCTTCTTGTTCACCTTTGGAAGAGTCTTCATTATCCTTCTTTGATGCTTTTGATTCATGGATCCACTGGGTCACTTTGTTGCAATTCTAATGTCTGCTGATTGATGCCTTCAGGGTTTGTAGCTGCAGAAAGACTATCTGGCTGCAGAAAGGCCGATCAGCTGCAGAATGTCTGTTGAGCTGCAGAATGTTCCTGTAGAGCATTTTAATCATGGAATGGAGTGTTTTTGGAATATAGGTGAAATGTTATATGGTATGAATGAAGATGGATGATGGATTATGATATGTATGAAGTGGATGATGAAATGGAATGGATTCAGTTTATGAAATAGAGTGAAAGAACATAAGAACTGTACTGCAATTCATGACATGTTTTATTCACTTACAGCAAGACATCAAATTTTGTATTTTGACATGAAAATGAGATGGATGGAGTATGGAATGCGATGAATGAAATGTGGGATGGAGTGAAATATGAATGATGGATGAGATGGAGTATGGATAGATAAGTGAATGGAGTGAAATGAAATGAGATGGATCATAAGCACTATGGATCTGAACTTATGATTTTTGTAATAGCTGCTTGTAAAAACAAAAATGGGAAAAGTTAGAGTGTCAGAGAGACTCTGATTTTCACCCTATATTTTCTGTATAAACATGCCAATCAATGATTGGTTTTCATGTTTATACCTTTATTTTTATTTATTTATTTTTTATTTATTTTTTATTTTATGTCCTACTCTACTTGAAAAAGAAAATCTTGTTCAAGTATATGAGTACTTCCAATGGAACCATGTCTGTAACAAGATGATAGATAAACTCATATGCAGGTTTGAAAGATACTCTTTGACATGTACCTGTATATGAGATGCCAACTGTCTTGATTTAGATGATGTCAAAAGATATTGAATAATTGAGCATTGGAATCCGATGACTGAATTGAACCAAGATTCAATGTAATCTTGTCTTCCTTGTCTTTCCTCTATCATGAAATGCAAGTCTTCGGAGATGTGATCTTCATTCATAGAATCTGGTGATAGGCATGCATGAGACTTTTCAATATCTGGTTCCAATATCTTCTCTTTATCAATAGACATCCATGATTCTTGGACCTCATCTGAGTCTTCTTCTTCTTCTAGTTGTTGTTCTTTAATGACAGCTGGTGAATCATTTTGCAGTACCTCAGAATTGTAAGTTGATTGAGGTGTTTTATTGTTGGGGATATGAAATGGTTGTGGAGGTAGTGGAGTGGGGAATCTTTGGGATGCTTGTGTGGATGATAATGGGAAAGGTTGAATTGAGGTAAAATAAGGGTGATATTGATGTTGTAGTGGAGGTAAATGGTATGGATAACATTGATCATGGTATTGAGGATAGAGAGGGAAAGATTGAGGATATGGTGGATTTCCTTTATAGGGCCTTTGCCAACTTTGTTGCCAAGATTGGTTTTGAGGTTGGGATTGAGATGGCCAAGATTTCCAAGGCAAGGGTGTTTTCCAATTACCTTGAGATTGTTGTGCATAACCTTGAAACTGTGCATAAGGATATTGCATCATATTGGGTTGATGAGGCTGCCATAGCCCTCTTGGAGCTACATAACAAAGTTGCTCTTGTGCTTGATTTGCTCCATTATCCTTTTGGTAAATTGCCTTCAACCCTGGTAATGATGGGCAATCTTCAGTAGTATGTGATCCTGCACAAATTTTACACATTTTAATGTTATCAAGTGGACATTCATGCAAAGCATGTTTCTTTCTACATCTAGGGAAAAATATAAATGAAGCAACTTTTTGCTTGTTTTGCATTCTTAGCATGTCAGTTTGTTCATTTAAATTACCAAGAATGTTTAGCAAATTGTTAGGTTCAGTTTGACTTACCAATCTTGATGCTAACTTACTTACTTTTGCCACAAATGAATCTTGAGGGGACCTTACACACTTTGCTTTTCCTCTTGATATGTTCTTGCATAGTTCACAAATTTCTTGAAATGAAAATCGATAAACATCTCCTTTTCCCACAAGATTAAGAAGATCAATCCATTCATCCTTTATAGCATTTAGTAGGAGAGTTTTTAATGCATCTGATCCTAAATTATGCAATTTAGATCTTTTGATATTATAAGTAAATCTATCCACTAAATCTTCTAGGCTTTCAACCTCTTTTTGGTTCATCTTAAAGACTTCATTTCTAAGGTCATGGTGCATGCAATAACCTTTATATTTTTCCAAAAATACTCTTTTCATATCATCCCATGTCCTTATAGAATTTGTTTCTAAAGTCATGAACCATCTAAGAGCTCTATCCTTCAATGTTGCCGGAAACAAATTCAATTTTTGCATGTGCAATGAGTAGCCATAAGATCTACAAATTATTTCAAATTCAAAAAGAAAGGTTTCCGGGTCTTCTGATCTCATACCTTTGAAATTAGGAAGTACAGATGGATGGATGTTCTTCATTTGAATGTTGATATCAATTTCTTGAATAGGAAATCCAAAAGGATCTTCCTCATTGTCATCATCTCCATCCATTTCTTCAACCTCCTTTGTCACCTCTTCTTCTACCTACAAATATGAATTCATGATGTGGATGTGTGGCTCTTACTGCACCACATGATATAGTGGATGTGGTAGGTAATTGAAGTTTTTGTTTTTGTTTTTGTGTTTTTTTTTTTTTTTTGGATGTAAGAAATAAGGTTACCTAGTTACACTTCCCCGGCAACGGCGCCAAAATGTTTGGTCTCAACCTAGTCTCCTAAACCGAGCTCATTTAATCGTCAAATCCGTGGTTGGTAAATCAAGTGAAGTGTACTCTATGTACCTAGGTGCTTGTTTCCTAATGCGTTGTGTGTAGTGTTTTGTAATTTTTTTGGTCTTTTGTGATGATTTATGATGTTTTTGGTCTTTTCGTGGTTTTATGTTCACAAAGAAAATGCCTAGAAAGCTAATGAAAATGAGCTGATGATTAAAAACAGAGTGGATCCTAATTGATGGATGACAAATGACAAATGCAATTGCAAACACTGAAGTAGAATCAAATCTAAACTATGACTAAGCAAAAACAAAGCTTGATAATGACTTTTAAGCAAATGATTCAAAACACAAACTAAACTTGTCGAATTCTTTCATCAAAGGCATTTGAGAGAGAGCTTGAAACATGGTCAACTAAGCATGCAAATCTTCCTAACTGAACAGTTTAAACAACTAACTCATAATGATGCAACATCTTGTCCTTGATTAGAGATTTGTTGAAGTATGTTTGGAGTAAAACATTGATATCATCATAAGATTCTCTAAAGCTAATTCCTAACTCTATTCTGCAATTTAATTAAATGTCACAAGACCTTACTCAAGAGTTATTGATTTCTTTTCAAATTAGTCTTTTGAGAGAGGGCTCTGTTTATGAAATGATAAGGAAATTGCAGAAGTACTTCAGACCTTAAAGTGATATAGTCTTCTCTTCATGTAGTGATGAGTTAATTATGGTTTTTAGAACAAGAAGGGATTTGTGAATAATGAAGGATGTTTTATTAATCTTAACAACTGAAGTAATCTATTGTGCAGTGAATGACAACTGACTATGGAATGCAAATACAGTGAGTTGAACTAAAGCTAAACTTAAAAGTGTCACTAATCTAAAACAATGTTAAACTAAAAGTCATCATCAAACTCAAAACAAAGTAACTGAACATGAATTAAGTGCAATGAAACTCTGAAGTATCCTAACTATACTATCATGCATTATTCTATGAAATTATACAGTCTGTTTGCCCATCATTGTTGATATTTTGGAAGAGTTCCTTCTTTTGGAAGAGCTAGAACAATTCTGACTGTGTAATTGAGTGCAAATGCAAATATAAAGGACTGAAAGCAATGAAAACTAAGATATCATATCCATATCCCACTCATCTTTATGATATTTTGGACAAGCGTTTAAGAGTAAGAACAGAGATGGTACTTAGTGCAAACACACAACTAAATCATTCATTATCACGGTCATGTCTTGGACTCCTTAAGAATTTATTGGAAGAGTTTCTTCTTGTGGAAGAATGATTAGAACAAGTGTAACTGTGATAGTGAAAAACAAAAATTACAACTAAATCCTACAATACTATAGCCATCTCCCATTCATCATTATAATCTTTTGGAAGAGCTTCTTCTTGTGGAAGAGTTAGAATGAGTATAACTACAGTAGCTAATTAAAAACAACTATGAATTCAACTTCTAATCCTACAATACTATAGCCATTTCCCATTCATCATTATAATCTTTTGGAAGAGATTCTTCTTGTGGAAGAGTTAGAATGAGTATAACTACAGTAGCTAATTAAAACAACTATTAATTCAAATTCAAAACGTAAAGGCAGCTAGAAGACTTATCTAATTTACGCAAAATAAATCCGTGCAAGAGGCAAGGGCCCTCTACCACCTGACGGAATTCAACTCCAAATTAAATCAACGCCTTCACAACAACATTGTCTACTTCATTAAAGATGAAATAACTTGAACATAACACTCTGCGTCTTCAGAAATGTAGCACAGAATCTAAGCAAAATCTAGCATAAAATCTCCAGCCTAGCTCTCGGTTTCCCAAGTGTTTTTATAACAAATGTACATAACAGAACGTGCAACAATTCAAGGGTCATTGTCTTTCCTTATCGAAATCATACTAGGACTCTTAAAGTGGCTGCGTAACAAGGAAATGGACATCTGGACTAAGACAGTCCTATTAGAAGTCTGTCTTCTTAAATGTGTTCCCACGTACCAAAACCATACACAGAATTCGTTTCTTCCTTCATGGTGAGCAACGAACCATGTAGACATGACGTGGAATATGCCCATATGCAGTTTTTCTTGAGAGGCCACCTGGAACATACTCAAACGTGAAGACAGCTGCAGAATCGCCGGTTAGCTACGGAATGTCTGCATTCTGCAGCTAGTTCCGGTCAAAATGCTTTACAATGGAAAAAATCACAAAACTTAGCAAGTCAGTCATGTAAATCATTCTAAAAGTAATTTTAACTATATTCATTGATCAATTGGGTCTAAGATAGCAATGGACAAGGGAAAATGAGGTAAAATGAGATGAAAGAAAGCACAATTTTGAGGCTCAACAATAGTGACAGTTGTTTAACAAATTGCAAGCTGTCCTACTTATTCAAATTAAATAGAAATGTTGTTTGGATTTGGGTGCAACTGGCTGTTGTGTTGTCTTCAACACTGGAAAACGTATCTTTCAATCTTCTTTGAAGTTTTATCTCCTCATTTGATACTCTTTTACGGATACACTTTAACCACTGATACTCTTTCATCTATTGTAGGACTGTTTTTCTACTGTAAAATTCTGTTTTTCTTCCTCTTTCACTATAAATTGTTTTTTACGGTAAATCAGTAAGCTTTTTCCAAAATTCTTCATCAAGTAACTTGATCATGGTAAGTTTTCTGTAAATATCATCAGCCTATGTGTATCTAACAAACGTTGGTTTCACCACAAAGAGATGTTTTATTTCATGCTACAAATAAAAAAAATCTTCAATTCTTTTGTGCAACACTTTGCCTATAGGTACTCCTTGCCAATATGCCTTTTTTACTTGTTCTTTGGAAAAATCTCTGATCTTCTTGTTGTAATCTTCTTTCTTCATTAGTTTATCATTTATAACAAGAATGTTTGGCAAGCCTTTTTGCCTCAATATCTCAAACTTTACCATAAATATAGCTATGGCCAAATCCATGTTTTGACACTTCTCTTCTAGCTACTTTATCAAGTTTTTCTTTGAAATTACCTTTCTCACTTCAAGAACTGTTTCAGTTCTATCCGTTATCCCTATCCCATCCAATTCTTGTTTGTTTTTGGTGTTGAGAAACTTGATTGTTTCTTAGGCCTCTTTAGGTTTGGCACCAAGCTCTTCCTTTGTCTTCACAATTTCTTCTTTTGCTACTTTAAGAAAGTCCTTTTGTTCATAAATTACCTGAATGGAAGGCAAAGTATTATTAATTGAATCAATGATCTTGGAACACAACTAATTTTTTATGTAAGCCATTGGTTCTTTTAAAGTTAACTCTGCTTCAACATTCTTAAGTTTCTCACTTAATCTTTTGTCTTTCTGTTCCTCTGTTTTAGCATTGATTTGAGATAATTTCTTGGCATCTTCTAAGGTCTTGATTTGTTCTTTCAATCTATTGATTTCATTACTCTTTATAGACATCTTTTCCATGGCTTTAATGAGCTATCAGGCTTCATCTATTTGTTGCACTGTTGAAGTAGATGATTCTGTAGAAAAAGTAGTGGAAGAAGTCATTGGCACAGTTGTAGACAATGGGACTTTTGGTGCCAAATCTTCTGCTAAAGTTGAAGGAACTGATGTAGTTACCATGGGGATGACTATAGGAGGGACATTTTGAGTTTTATCATCTCCTTTCTCTTGGACAAGCTTGTCAATTTCTATCTCCATTTCCTTAATCTGTGTTGTCATTTGTAGTATGAGACTAATCATCTCATCTTTCTGTTTTTCCTCTTGCAGAATATCTTTAGCATGTGGATGTTCTATTGGAGGAAGTTTCAGTTTCTTTCTAAGTGCTGCTATGTAAACATTTTTCTTCTTTATCATTTCTTCTACATCTTTTACATTATCAGGGTCATACCGTACTTCATTTACCAGTTCTTCTAAAGACTTGATCATAGTGTATTTATCATAAGAAGAGGATTTTTAAGTCCTAATCTGATCTCTCAAATTGGTTATGGTGTTCTGAAATTTCTCTGCACTCATTTCCTTTGTAGTCATAGTAGAATAAATCATTTCAGAGCTTTGGTTATGAAACTGAATTTGATCTAAAGGATGAATTCTTTCTACTGGTACTTCAAAGTCAAATTTTTATAATATGCTACTGTTGTAGGTCTAGGCACTGTTGGCCATAGCACTATCATTAGCAACCTTTTATTGGTGTAGTAAAAAGCTGAAAGAAGCTTGTTTTGATTTCCTGGAGTCTGCTTTAGATACTGTGAATAAATCTCATTTTTTAACTCTTATTTTTTGGCCTTGATTTCTTTATATTTCTCTTTTATATCACTGTCTGTATTCTCTGCTTGCTGTGATGAGGATGCCTCCATGCTCAGGTGTTTTTCAATCACTTGTGTTTTGAATTATCATTTTTCTATTCATTCTCAATAACTGTAGCAGCATCTTTGTTCTTCTCTGGATCTTTTTCTTCTAAAATCTTAATTGTTTCTTTTTCCTTGTCCACTAGATTGAGCTTGGGTTTCTTATTATATCTGATCTTGAATCTAGTCTCTGTTGTTGTTTCAGCTATATATGTGCCTTCTTCTCTGAATCATTTTGCAGTTTTGTCTTCTTGATTTATATTATTCAAAGTGTGACTAGTATCACCTTGTTTGACTGTTTCTATCAATGTGTTGTCCAACCATTCAATTTGGTTTGTAAACTTTTCAATCTCAGGCCTCTTATCATGCATATAAGGGGTTAATGTTCATTTTACCCTCATTTTATTGAGTATTCCATAGGGATCATAATTCCACTAGAAACTTTCTTCAAACTTATATTCCAGCAACTGTCTTGCTACCTCTGTACCTGCTTCTCTGTGATTACATATGAAAGGTCCTACCTGGTTTTTCAACTTGAATTGAGTCTTATTTTTGGAATACAAGCATTTTATAGAGTCTGAGTTCAGGATTTGTCTTATGTACTCTAAGGAAAACACTCTCATTGGAAAGTATTTTGGTAATTTATAGGGAAAAAGGTTTGACCCATAGACTCTAATCTCTGTATGATTTTGGTAAAGGTACCAATCTCCAGTTCTACTTTTTTCTGACAGCTGTAACACTTTCTTTATCTCATTACTTATCCTTGGCTGTACAGTGTTTGTAAGCATTTTTATCTATGGATGAAAAAACAATCTATGAAATCCACATAAGTGAATTCTTTTGATTCTTTTATGATTAGAGAGGTCTAGAAAATGATTGATAGTGGATTACCTTCTACGTACAATTTCTAAATCGTTATTGGAAATTTATCTACTTGGAAGTAAAGGAACATGTGAAAGAGGAAGGATGAATATCTGAAAAAATCCTTCAGTGGGCAATTTCACAAGCTGATCATGGATACTATAAACTATGTATTCAACATAGTTATAAATGACAGAAGGAGGTTGAACATGCACAGAATTAGATAGAAAACATTGTATCGAATCATCAGTGTGCTCATCACTAAAATAACCAAGGATAAAGGATAACATTGAAATGATATGCCTTGATCCTTCAGGAAATTTGGAAGGTGAATAGGGAGGGTTAATATTTGGGATTTAAACATATGAAGGCATGCATGTTTGGAAGATCTGAAACCTCTTAGGAAAGTCTAACTCAATATAAAATTTTGTAAGAGATTCTATGGATAATGGGACTACATTAGGATCTGGTTTCAACTGAAGCATTAGGTTTATAGACTCTGTAGTAATAGTGAATAACACTTCTTTGTTAGCAGCAAACATAGCTCTTTGGTCAGGGGAATAATAGGTTTGACACAACCTAATTACGTTTGGACACTGATGAGTATGTGGAACTACATACTTAGGTAAATTGGACTCCCAAATCCGAACTTCATCTCCTTAATCTAAGGATTTTTCTAGACTCTAGCAGTGGAGATCTAGAAGATTGAATTCAATGACTAGATCAGTTATTTTGTAATCAACATCAGCTAAGGGTGTATGCTCAACATCTACAACAGGAGGTAGTAGTGGGTTGACAACAATGGCACTTTTAGAGGCCATTTATGGGTTTAATTTTGACAATTTTAGCCTTCTGAGTGTTAAAAACTCTGTTTTTAGATCTTTTGTACTCTTCTGTAATCTTAGACTATTTACAGAAGGTATTTATGGTGTGACAAAGGCATTTTTTAACATAAAAAAGGTAAAATTAGGCTTTCATTTGGTTTAAAATTTCAATTTTTCTCCAAAATAAATATTTAAACTCTTTTACAGACTTAGGAAAAGGTATAACAAGGGTTTTAAGCTCATTTCTTGGGTAAGACAAGACTAAAACAATTTAATCCAAGCACAAAAGAGTTCTGAGTATTTGCAAAAGATTTTAATTATTCAGGGGTTCTCTAAGGTCTGCAAAAGGCTTGAAATGTCTTCAATTTTGTTATAAAATAGGTTATAGTATCAAAATTGTGATTTTATCAGGGTTTCTACAATAAATACATTCTTTGAAGGAAAATAAAGGTATTTCAGGTAGAAAGGCTTTAGAAGGCTCAAATTCACAAAAAAATTCTTTTTAAAATTACGGGAAGGTTACTTTCTTTGAAGAATACCTGTTTTTGCAGGTATTTGGACTTGAAATAGGGTTTCTGAGGCGTTTGGATACTTTTGGAAGCTGTTCAAGTCCTTTGGAAGTAGACTGGAGGCTTAAGGCGGTCTTAGCAGCAATTAAAATGTATTTCTGGTTCTTTGAGTGCGTAAACAAAGGGAAATTGCATTTTTTTTCAGTCGGAGATGGTTAAACGTGCAAATAATGCTGAAAAAGGTTTAAATTGCGAATATATGAAGTTTTATAGAGATTTTAGGTTTAAAAAAAGTTATGCAGTTAATGCAGGTCATATCGAAATGGAGGCAGTTTGGCACCGGGAGGTCAAATACCATCAGTGGTTATCGCAACGCTGGAGAGTGGTTTGTGGTTTTTGGCCAACGAATGTGATCTAGTCATTTTGCGCCGCGTAGAGGAGAGAGAGGAAGAAGAAACCACCCATTTCGCAAATTTGAAATGGATTATCTACGACGCTTTTGAAAATGTGATATTGGATGTGGTTCGTTGGATCTGATTGAGGAGATGCGAACGGTGGAGATCTGGTGATGGATTTTCTTGGCGGATGGGGCGTGGGTCCTGGGAGATTATATGCAGCGGGAATGTTATAATATGTTTAAACATAGTTTAAAAATAAATTTAATGTATTACAGAGATATGTGTAACATGGATTTACACAACAAATTAAAGGATATGCAAGTGTAAAGCAAAGGGTAGGTAATATTATATATAATATATGTTTTAACCTATGGGAAGAGCGGGGTATATGTCACATGGGTTTTTAAAACCATAGGTTAATATTATTAAGTGGGTTTTGGGGTATATTAAAATAAATGAGATAATATATATGAGGGGTGGGGGGGGGGGATATTATAAGGAATTAATATATTAAATTAAATGTTAATATGAAATTTAATGAGCGGAAATACATATAAACGCTAAGTAAGGTGTGTTTTGAGTGTTTTTTGGCATTTTTTCACAATGGTGGCCCCATTTTACACTTATACTTAGGATAAATAGCGTTTGGTGGATTTTTGAATGTTTTTGTATGAAATGAGATTACTTAGGGGGGTTTTTACATTCCCTACGAAAAAAAAAATTTTACATTATGAAAAGGGATTTTATCTTAGGAAAAGGGTGATTATGTTGAGGAAATATTTTTTTATGAAGGGAATCCAATACTTATTACCAATCAGTTACTAAGCCTTGGGTCTGGTCCCAACAAAAGTTAGAGAAATGCTCTGAGCCTTTTTATCTGAAGGTTTTGAATATTAAAATACTTTGAGGGAGGGGAAATTAGTAATTTTCTAGCTGATGTTTATTACATGCCTTGTGCAAATGCTTTCTACCTACCCATCATTTATTCTATCATTTTTTTTATTTTTTTATTTTCATGGGTGCATTTAAGCTTGCAACCCTAAATCCATTTTTATTTTAAAGCAGGAAGCTATCTAATGCTAACCTTATTTCATCTGAGGGCTCAGATTAAACTATTGAGCTCCTCATTTATTCTCTAACTATTTACTGATTTGTCATGTTTAAACTGTTTGACAGATCTTTATTCTCTATCTATAAACATGAAATTTAAAGCATGAAAAAGTTAAGATTAAAAACTGATCATGGATTATGGCATTTTGAAAAAGCTGCACATAATCATTATTTTTGCAGTAAAAGTAAAAGTAGTGGAATTTTGACTTACATCACTTTCATGTCTTATTCTTATCTCTTTTTTGCTTTTGGGGGCCTATTTTTTATTCTTTTGATATTTTCTTTACAAGTACCTTGATCTTTCTTTTAGGACTTTTACCCTCTTTTCATTTTTTATTATTTTCAAATATGGGAAAACAACTTGCAGAAAGCAAGGTATGTACATATTTACAAAACTAATCACAGTCAATTCAAAAATTATGAATCCTATTATTATAGGACCTTAAAAGCTTCCCTGACCACTTCCATGCCATCCATCTTAGCTTCCAAAACATTCATCTTAGCTTCCACGCCTTTCTTCAAACCATCCATCTTAGTTTCCATGCCTTTCTTCAAAACTTCCATTTCATTTTTTTTCTCTTTGCGATAGCGAAATTTGGCGCACTTGCTCTTGTAATTTTGATATCTCATTTTGTGTTTCTTCGTCTTCATGAGTCATAGAAGAGCCTTATTAAGGATTAATGGGTGTTGAATTCTTTTTAGGGGGAATTTTAGAACCCAATACTGATATCTATTCTTCAATATGCCCTTGGAATAAATTCAATTTTTTTTTTTCAAATGAGACTTATGTAATTTGAAGAAAATACACACCTTTTTCTTGCTTTTGAGGAGCTTGATATTGAAACTGAATTATCTATGTGATTTTTGATCTTCAATATCTGAAATTCAGCCCTGAAGTAGCCCTCTGAATCTTCTTTCGAATTCCATAGGTCTGAACTGATTTGGATTCTTCAAGAAAAATTTATGCCGAATCTCCCACGATGACCTAATTATGGACTGGTTGAGTAAAGCGAACTTGTACGACTTGCCATGTGTCATTTTTTTCCTCCTTCTGCTCTGAAATTGATATACCAAAAACTACAGTTCATGTAATTGTGGCCAATTTTTATAGAATCCCAATCTGACCCTCAAAGAGAGAGAGTTATGACGTTTTTCCCACGATCAACTCTTTGAGATTAAATTCGGGAGCCTGAAACAATCCTAACTTCCATGGATCATAACTCCAAAAATATTGTGAACCAAGATCTGAAATTTTTACAGGAGGTTCCTCAGGATTTCCAATTTTCACTGTAACAAATTCAACTTCTGAAAATTCATATATGAAAATTTATAGCGAAAATTCCATGATGACCTCTTTTAGTTGAAATTTGGGAGCCTGAAAAATCCCTAACTTCCCGAGATCATATCTCAGAAATTATTGCGAACCAAGATTTGAAATTTTTACAGCACTGTACAAATTTCAGCATCTAACCCTTCATAAAAAAAAAATCTATTGTGAAAATGCCACGATGACCTATTTGGAGCAACGAAACACTAGAATCCAAAGCTCTGATACCAAATGTTATGAAACCAGCTCCAAAAATAAAATAAAAGAGAGATCAACGCCTTAGAAATCAGTCATTTCGAGGGGGAAACCTCCAATACAATACATAAATGAAAAATTCTTCGATGATGAAAATGACCAAAACCTCCTTCTATATATAGGAGTCCATGGGCCCACAATATAATCCTAGCTGACCTAACAATAACAATGTAAGGGTGCAATAATAACAATATTGGGGTTACAGGGGTACAACAATAACAATAAGGGGGCTACAATAATAATAATAAGGGACTAAACTAGTAATATAGGGACCTAACAAAATAGAATTTTTCCCCTGTTACTTTAAAATTTCTGATAGTGAGATCTGTAATGAGCGTGATGAACTCTAGCTATGTGCAGGTTTTCCAGATGGGAAAAACAAATTATCACCACGTTCACTAAAACATCCACATAGTGTTCTGAGTCTAGTAGTAGGGATGAGTCTTTGATTGATCCAGCTTTGATCATTTTCATCCCATTGTAGAGATCTTCATTGGTTATATTTATGGTCTTCTCGCACCATAACAGAGAGAGAGTGTTCTCCATGACACAACTGTAGAAAATATCATTTCCAATTAGACAACCTATGTTATCGTAAAAAATTCTACGGTAAATTCTTAAAACCATACTCTAGATTTTCATATACTCTGACACTGCAAGATTAGAGATAATGTGTACAAACATGCATAAATTATTTTCAGATATCCTTTTCAGGTCTTTGTCTTTCAGATCGATAATATCCATGATACTCATAGATTCTATGCAGAATTCTTGACCATAATCACATAAAGAATAATACTAACGACATAAATTAAGAAGGAGTTCATCTATTGGAATTACTCCCAACCACCATCATGAATAAATGTGGCACTAGCCTAAGCTTCATTGAGTTTTTGTGCAGGGAAGGACAAGCCTCAATTTTCAAATCATAAGGTGTTTACACAAAAATCCAAACAAAAAAAATAAAAACAGAGTACGCACAACCCACACTCTACATTTATTTCTTACCTACCACATTTACTTACCATTTCCCACAACTTTGCACCTGCAACATTTTTGGTTTACATTTAAGCCTTCCCCATATGTTAAACTTCCGCTGATGCGATGATGGCGGGACCCACCACCAAACCTTACCGCATTGAAATTCTCCATAAATCCTTTGTATTTCACTTTATTTACTTACCTTTTGGCTTACCGCACTTCCCGATGCTTTACCACCCACAACCCGCATTTTGTAACATTTAAAGTTTAAAATTTTAACCCTACATCGAAACCTTACGATGTGCGATGCGACATCGTCATCGCACATCACACAACTTAACGTTTAAGCAGCCTGCACTTCGGTTCTCAAGAATGTATTGGGACATCTGTTGCTTCAGTTTAACCTAAGGGATGACCTTGTTAATGTTGAAGGGCTCGCAAGTGTATGGATTGATAGCATCGTGTTTTGTGTCCCAAATCCTTTGGAGCGTCCTATGATCATAGAGCATCTAAACAAGGTCTTCTTTCACATGTAGTCGAATTGGATTGTAAGCGAATTATTGAACCAACATATCAACAAATTCATTGGGAACGCCATCCGAATCCATTTGCCTAAATTTCCTCATGAGAAGTAGAGTGAGAGAATGCAAACAATATTGGGATATATATGAAGTGAAAGAGAATGTATGCTATATTGGGATATATGTAAAGAAAGTAGACAAAACGTGGACAAACCGTGCTTTCATATGTGTAAAGAAATTGGACAAATCGTGAAGTCTTGAGTCGGCTCCTGGTTTGGTGCACACGCTTAGGGTTCACTTCCCCTCTCAAATTGCGTTGACTCCCCCTCTGAAATTGAGTTGTTGGATCTGGTATTTGGATATGGTGACTGGCTTCAGGGCCACCTGATTTGATTTGTTAAGAAAGTAATGAGTTTAACACTATGCAAGAGATGGTCAATTTTACCGAGTCTTGTCATAACATCAACTCCCGAGGATCATAAATTTTAGAGAACAATTAACTCTGCATTCTTAAAAGATAGACGTATATTGGTTTAATAATTGAAATAATTTATTATTAAAAATAAATAAAGCAATTATTTCATGATTAAAAAAAAATATTATTATAAATATTAAAATTTAGTTTTATCCGTTTAATTAAAAACTATAATTTAATTCAATTTAGTATCAATGGATTATCCATTTAATTAAAAACCATAATTTAATTCAATTTAGTATGAATTTTTAATGGGTTCATTTGAGTATAATCTTTTTTAGTTTTCGAGTCTGCTTTGTAGATAAAGTTGATGTATTGAAGTATTTTTTTTGTAAGTTTAGCAGCACCTTTATATTTTCTATTATAAAAAAACAGCAGGTTCAACATATCAAAACTTGGTGGCCTCAACCTACCCAAAGGAAACTAGATCTATTGGCCACCTTAAAGCATTAAAATCCATCCAGTATTGAAACAAATTTAGTCTTCTACTAGCAGCTATATCTAAATAACTATATCTAACATACTCAAACTGCAAATAGAAAATGCTAACCGCAAAATACATATAGAAAAACCAAATAAAGGTCTGTGTCAGTCATCCGAAGATTCTGTTGAAGTTGAATCCTTTACGCTTGACCCAGGCATATCCACCTGCTGCATGTTTTGCAATTGACGATCTATACGACCGAGACGAACTGATCCATGTTGTTGGGATACCCGGATTTCTTGAATCTCCCTTTTAATGTCTTGCAATGTAGAGGCAACCTTTGGGTCTCCTCCTATTTCTTGAATACTCATAAGAGCCTTAGCCATAACACATTTTATTATCTAGTAAGTGTGAATGGACTAGTGAAAGAGGGACAATATTCCTGTAGTATTACCAGGGTCTTTGATGAATTCCAATGCCTCCTCCTAGATTTCACTTTCCTCTTTAATATTTCTTTCTCTTTCCCAACTGGAAATCAAATTTTTAACCTGTGGAGGGTTACCTAGAGAGTATGCATCAAAGAGTTTTTCCATGACCTCCTTCTTTAACCTATAAATAGACTTTGTTACAATACCATGGGTCAATACCATCACTTATCAATACCACATGCTCAAAATATACCTCAACACATTTCATGACAATTGTTGGTAGGGCATATTTTTTTAATTAATCAATTTAATTAAAAGAGCATAACGACTATGAAGGTAAATCTCATATTTTGATTTGTAATTCCTATTAATAATGTGTTAAAATATTCCATAAAAGTAAAATCCTTATTATCCACACATTAAAAAACTTTATTCTAAAATCACAGAGTTAAAATATAACTTTTAAAATTATTTATATTTATATAATTTTCTTAAAAAAAGATCAACCTAATAAATAAATTTTATAATTTTCTTTTTATTTTTTCTTAAAAATGTATTAAACTAATAAATAAATTAATAAATTTATTTATTTTGTTATTTTGAAAGTATACATATATAAAATGATAAGGAATAAATTTCATTAATTTTAATTGTCACGCCATGAGATAACTCCACCAAATGAACCATTGAATTTAATTGAGGGTGCTCATGAATATATACATGGAGGTGAGACTATTGTGATTCATTTCCCAATGTCTCTTAGAATTCCTTATTTCCTATTTTACATTAATATACAAATTTTCCCAATCCCTTAGGATTAGGTGCAACATTCCACCCCTTAATCTGAAGGGATGTTGGTGAGTCCAAGCATCATTTTGAATTTTTCAAATTTTTCTCTTCCATGTGCTTTGGGGAAGATGTCTATAGTCTGATCATTTGTGGAACAATGACATAGGTGTTAGAAAGTTATATATTACAGAGCAATGCAACACATAAAATATGTGGAAAAAGCAAGCACACAAAACAAATAAAACTAGAGAGACACAGATATACGTGGTTCACCTAGTTTGGGCTATGTCCACCCCAAAAAACCAATCTTTCCTTTCTATTATCCAGTAAAATGAAGAGACACAACCTATAGTAGGTCCACTTTAATATCCTCTATTTTCTCTCACAATCTCCCTATCTATTTCTCACTCTGAGAATACACATACAATACACAGAGGAAATACAATAACCTCATACAAGCAAGGTGTTTCCTTCTAGGGCAAAAAACCCTAAACTAAACACAACTTCTACCGTCAGATCATCCGCCTAATGAACGGTCCAGATTGACTAGAAATTACTATACTTTTACAAGGAAATTTTGCATTTGTACCTTAATTGGGCGGCAACACCGCTCCCCCCTGGACCCCCCCAGGCAGCGTTTAATTACGGGCGGCGTTGTCGCCCCATTAAGGTATAGGGGTCCAATGATGTGATACAAAATAAAAAAGATAATTAGGCTCCACACCCAACAATCTCTCACTTGGAGACTGATTTTAGCAACTCCATCGCTGCTTCATTTGTTGGAAAATGACTCCTCTTTGGACCTGGTTGTTTCTCATCTTCATCGTCATCCTTGAAGACTAATTGAAACTGAGCATAATCTCACTTTCTCCCTGGTTACAACTTTTGTTAACATATCTATAGGATTTTGGCTAGTGTGTATCTTTTCCAGCTTCAACTACCCATCTTCCAACACTGACCATATGAAATGGTACTTGAGCTATATGTGTTTAGTCCTAGAACGAAACGCTGAGTTCTTTACAAGATGAATGGCACTTTGGATATCACTGTGCAACGTGCCCATATCATGCTTCTTACCCAATTCATCCATAAACCTTTGTAACCAAATCATTTATTTACTAGCCTCTGTAGCAGCAAAATACTCTGCTTCTGTTGTTGAAATTGAAACAACAGTTTGGATTTTGGGCGCCCCATCGACTTAAGTACAATTCCACACAATGGCCTCCTATATCAATAGGTTTCATCTTTCATGATTGTCTTGATGGAAGTGTGGAATATGTTCATACCTTCTTACTTGAGCAAAGGTGTTCCATAAAACCAAAAAAATAAAAAAAATTAAAAAATGTAAAGAGGGTATACCCTAAAAGAAAGATCAAAGGGTAAAAAGAATAAAAATGGTCAAAAAGAGAAAGAAATGAACCCCGAGCAAAAAATAGACCAAGGAAAGTGTGCAAATCCAAATGCCACTACTTTTTACTCTGTTGTAATAAATCAATTGTGTGCAACTTGTAGGAAACTTTATACAATTTATGAATGAGTTAAACTGTTTCTGTTTAAACTTAGCTTAGTCATATTTCAATTTCATTGTTGTAGATTAGAGAATAAATATCTAGCCAAACAGTTTAATCTTGGCAGATAAGTAGCTAGGTAGAGTGAATAAAAGGTGCTCAACAGTTTAATCTGAGCCCTTGGATGTAATAAGGGTAGAAATAGATAGATTTATCATGTAAAAAAGAAAAGATTGAAAAGGGTTTGCAAGTCTAAATGCGCCCTAATAAAGAAGAGAAAATGGTAGTGTTAAGTAGATAGGGTAGGTAGATGGTGCTGCAAAGTGTTATCTGATGAATGATGCTGCTACATGTTTTTGATCCTTTACTTTCATCATAAGTAATGAAGCAGGAAATACAATGGAAAATCATTGCAAGCAAAGTCAAAAAATCATTAACCTCCCTCATCATTTTCCCCCTTAAAGGTTTTACTAATTTCCCCCAAAAGTACTAAGGTAATTGGAGATCAAAGGGGCTCAAGGCATTTCCTTGACTTCTGGAGGGACCGGACCCTCGGCCTAATGATCAAAAAGACCTAAGTACTAGAGATAATTCATCATTGTTATCTTCCATTTTTAACTTTCTCCTAAGAAAAATCACATTTTACTTAGGAAACTGATGCAAAATTCCATAAGAAGTTCCTCAAAATAATTTGTTATTCTAAGTTAAGTGTTGAAGATAAAATGTTGCAATTTACTTCATAAGTTATCACTTTCTTAGATGTACAAAGATGTTTTGATTTTCCTTGTCCTTTGCCATATTAACATTTAATTCTACTATATTAAATCCCTAGTGAAATCCCTTTTCCTAAGTATATAACTCCCTTTTCTAATAAATATCCCCAAAACCCTTTATTATAATGTTTTACCAAAGTATATATTCCCGCACATTGAAAATAAACACCCCGCTTTTACAAGTCCTTTGGTTAAAACTATAGCCTTATATATAAATTCGGCCCCTATGATGAATTAATTATATTAATTCATTCATCATATAATAAAAATATATACAAAAAACTTTAGACATACGACAAGTATGTTTAATACCAAAAACATATCAATAAACTTTGCAAAAGTCTATGCCACCGTCGGCATTCCACGTGGCATTCCACCTGGCCAAGCTCCGCCGCAATCCATTTCATAATTTCACGGGGTTAATTAATCATTTGGACTAATTAACAACCATTTCCGCCTATTAACTTGTCCCCGGGGTGATTAGATTTCGCATTAAAACCTTTTTAAAACCCCGACGGGCCCACCTTTGAAATCGCACAAGTTCCCCGTCCTTTCAGCCGTTGGATCATCCGTTCGTTGATCAACGGTGATCATTAATCCCGCTACCCATCCCTTGCCAGCATGTTAACCAGCGGGGGATGGGCGGTTTTTGAAAAGTCAGCATTCCACGTGGCGTTAAAACTATGGAATCGCTCCCCCCGCGACTTTTACCGCCCTCGTCCATAAGCGGTGCGGGCTCACCGCTTACCACTTACCGCATACCGCCGGTCCCACTTCCCTACGTCACCCCGTACGTCAATGACGTCATCACCTCGAAAAAAACAAAAACCCTTTTGACTTGTAAATAAGCCATTTTTCGTGTTTTTTCAGTTATTTTTAGTTTCTGAAAGCGACAGAGCTCCCGCTGCAATTTTCAAATTTCACTGCAAATACACCAATTTACTCCGAAATTCCGCTGCGCCCGTGTTGAAGAACGTCCCCGCCATTGCTCATTACATGTTAAAGAACCAGTTTCCATCTAAAAACAGGTATTTATCATTTCGCGCCCCGACTGTAAGTCAAGCTTAGTTTCCTTTGATTTTTCTCTGAAAAAGTGGTTAAAAATCATCGCTGAGTCCTCCCTGAAGATTTTAAACCTGTGAAATTGCCCCCAAAACCTACAAATTGTTCCAATTTCCTCTTTTGTCAGATATCCCGTCCGGTCTGCAAGAAAAAACTGAAACCTCCATTTTGAATCCACAAGAACCAAAATGGAGGCCCCGACAGCTTTAAATATCACTCCATTGAATGCTCCTCACCGAGATTTGGACTATTTACCTCTGATAGATGAAGATTTCCAAATACGAGACCTGCATTTTGATGAAAGTCCCCGTTTGAGCTTCTGTCGCTGTAGAGACAAACACTCAAAGGGGCAAGATATTATAGGGTTGTGGGAATCCAATCTCCCAAGGTATTTTATTCCTACAGTCCACATTTTCCCTGAAATCATTCATTACTGTCATGCAAACTATGATCCCGCACAAAGAGCTGTATTAGCTCCTGATCAAAGTGTTCTTTTCCCTATCACACCTCAGTCTATCAATGCTATGTTACACTTTGAGCCATAGCAAGAATTAGCACCTTTATCCATGGAAGGGTTGATTGAGAAAACCAGACAATTAACCCCAGAGAAATTAAAAGCAATGTGTCAGTATTTCATGTTACCTGAGCATCAGCCAAAAGGGACTCCCCCCTATGGTTTTTACTTTTTCAATACATTGGGAAGGCTTAGTGTGAATGTAATATCTTTTGTTTTAGGATTCAATACCAGTGAGTATGTAGATGAGATAACTCTGGCTTTGCTATCCATCTTTACCCCTGGGCAGCCTCCTGAGATTAAGTATGGTTATGCTTCCTTCATTGCCAACAAAATCCATGATCAATTTTTAAGGCTAGATACTGAAAAGGTTTTTAAGTACTCCTCAGTTATCTATCATCTCATGATTTTTTATCAGTCGGGCAGATTCCCTTTCCCTGTTCAGAAACTTGATGCTAAAGGTAATCCCAGGTCTGTCATTTTTTGGTCCCCCATCATTCATCTTTCCTCTGATTCTCCCTACTCCTATTCAGAATTCATTGATCAGTTTGTACATCCTGCTACAACTTTGTTAACAGGAGTTTCTCCCCCCAGGCTTAGTACCGAAATTAGAAAGACCTTTCAATTGTCTAAGAGTTATAAAATTGGAGATTGGTACTTGTACCAAAACCATACAGTCATCAGGATTTATGGATGTGAATTACGTCCATTCAAGTTACCCAGATATGTACCAATGAGAATTTTTGCTTTGGAATACTTTAGACAGATGAATAACTCAGATGTGATCCATTTCTGCAATGTAAAGAAAAAAGCACAGTTAAGGATCAAAAGCCAGTTAGGTCCTTTCATTTGCAATTCTAGGGAAGCTGAGAGAGAAGCAGAACTTTTATTAGAGAGAAAATTCCAGACATCTTTCCGTTGGGTCCCTTATGACCCCTTTGGTTTCATTTGTGAAAAAAGGTTAAAAAATAAGTCATCTCCTTATGTACATCACAGAATTCCTGACATAGAACAGTATGCAAATCAAGATGAATGGGTTAAAGGAACACTGGTTGAAGAGGGAAGTGGAGCTGCCAAATTGAATAAACTTATGAAAGATGTTGAGAATAAATTTGACCTAGAAACATATGATCAAATGCAGGTACCCTACATTGGCACATCATCAGCAGCCACTCTACAACAAGCTCTACAGGAAGATAGTCCATCAGTAGCAGCAGAGCCCAAGGGTAAAGGAAAAGAACCTATAGTTCAGGTCATTGAAACCTTGGTAATGGCAGAAAAATCACAGAGTTCCAAAGCACCAGAACAATCTCAGGCTTCTCAAACACCAGCAAAGCAAATCCAAGTTCCAGAGATGCAAACTCCACTGAATGTGGAAATAGGAAAAAAAAGGCTAGCTCCAGATACCACACCTTCAAAAGGAGCCCCACAAGTTTATCAAGCTAAAAAACACAAGTCTGATCCACCTCCAGATATAGAGATTATAGATGAAGTATTTGATGATGGTAGGGAAGATAGTCAGCAAACAGGTACAGCAAGTGAAACAAACATAAGCCAGAAAGGGATACAAAAGCAATTAAGCACTGAAGTATCTTCTTTCAGACCGCCAAAGACAGATACTGGAGACATTAAAAAAACCTTCATTGATATCAAAACAAAGAATGATCCATTGAAAAGGAAGGTATACGATCAGTATATGAAGATGGCTCCTCATAATCAGCAAAGGCTGATGTCTGCATTTGATCTTTCACAAGGTAAAATGCTAATGAGCCACTTTAAAGCAAAAGTGCCAAAGCCAACTTCAGCAACAGATTACATCAGAACAAATTTTTAAGTTTTAGCAAAAGATATTCATCCCCTGGATCAGATAGAGCTTCATAGGCAAACAGGGGAAATGGTTTATTCTACTCTCACCAACAAAGCCATGGCAGCTTTAACGCTGCAAGATTCCTTGAATAATACTACTGCACAATTGAAGATTGAGAGGGCCTCCTCACAGGCCAAGGACAATAGAATAAAATCTCTAGAAGAGATCATCATTGGTTTGGGTCACAATCCCAAAGACATTAAAGGTATTGAGGCATTGGTAAAAAAAGAAAGAGGATGATATAGCTGCACTCAGAAAACAGCTGAAATTACCAGCCTCGAGGCACCCTCAGACACAAGAAGTTATAAAAGGAAATTCACAAGAAGAAATGATGGAGTTGCTCTTGAATTTGACAGAGCGACTAAATGAAACAGAGAAGGAGTTGGAAAAAGCATTGCAGGAACAGGAAAATATCAAGCAGACTTCAACAACAGGTACTACAACTACAGGACAGCAGGAACAACCATCTCAGGTGAACATTTCTAATTTGCATTCTGAGGATTTAATTAAGCAGATGGAGAGTTTGCAGCTAAAGGTCACAGAACTCCAAGAAACAAAATTACAATTAACAAAATTGGAGGGAAAAAATGACACATCCAAAAAGACAGCTGCTGACAACCTCAGGGAAATAAAAAGATTGGAAAAATTGGTTGAGGCTTTGTAAAAAGATCTTTCACTGGAAAAGCCTCTGAACGAAATAAATGATATTCTTTGGGGTAACATCATTGAATTAATAAGGGATATTTGGCCCTCGATTCAAGCTATTTTTGAGCAAAATGAGTTAGTCAAAATAGAACAAGAAGAAATAAATAGAACCAGACATGAATTAAGAGGCAGGCCTGAGCAGGCCCAGCAGCTCATTCAATTCTTGAATTCCAGAACAAAAAAACAGCTTGCATTGTTAGGAATTGATGACAGGACAGGTGCAGTTTTGGAAGCAAAGAGAGTTTTCACCAAGAGGACTTTCATGCAAAATTTAGAAAGAAAGTGTACAGACATTTTGGTCGACATCAACAATTTCAGAGAAAAATTTCAAGCTTTGCTGGATAGCGGGTTACCAAGTCCCATGCTCACAGAAGATCAAATAGTAGACTTGGAAACCTATGAGAAGAGAATAAAGGCTCATGCTAAAAATGCAGCTGTAGGTTCTACTAGCTCATCAGAACCTGCATTACCAACTGGGAAAAGTATTTATGATAAAGTGAGGAATCTATTTCATCTGGAGCATGAAATAAAGTATCTATTTCCGAACGAGCCCACTTTTTATAAACTTACTGAAGAAGATGAAACTTTAAGGAAACTCAGAAGAACAATGATACCAGATGATCAGTGGTGGAAGGAAATGCTGGAAGTTTTGTAAAAGTTGTTTTCAGGATGAGATTTTTATCTTTACTATCAAGTAAATGGTAAAAACAGAAAAGCAGATGAAAGAGTATCAGATGAAAGGTTAAAGAGTATCCGTAAGAAGAAAGAGTATTCGATAAGTCAAAGAAATACGCAAAGGACAGCACAGATTCCTATTTTAAGCACTTATCTTTAGCACGTCCATGAAGAAAGGAACAACACATCAGCCGTTACCCATTATTCTATTTACGAGACCATGTATCTCTTGTTGTTTGTAAATATGCTTTAAGTCAGCCTGGATGATTGGCTAGGATAGCTTAAGATTGTTAGGATTATTTTGTGTATAAATAAACCCTCAAAGAGAGTGTTGAGGGTGGATTCTATTACTCTGCTGTAACATTGAGATTTTCGGAATAAAAGCTTTGGAGAAATTTACTTGTGGCTTGCTGGATGACGATTTGAAAGCACTGGACTTGTTGCAGGATTCATGTGTTGGACTACAGTTCAATAAGTGTTTCTACCTTTTGTCTGAAATTTTATATTAGTTTTTAATACCATCATATCCATTTCTGAATAATTTGCATAAGAGATTGAAACAGAATTTGCTTAATTGTACTCTGTTTTCAAATGTGATTGTTCCTAAATGTTTTCTTCTAAATTAGCTATAAGCATGAATTCTTAAATGCTCCTGCTTCACTAATTTAAGCACTGTTGATTGCTATAATAAAGAATCCTTTATTTCTCTTTGTTTGTAGTCAATTCACTTCTTTCCTTTGAACATGGTGAAAGATTCTTAGTTGCCTTTCATCCCTTCAAGATCATCCCACCCACTTTAAATTTTAAGGATTGTTCTCTGTCTAGCTATCTTGCCCTGTAATACCATCTTGTGCGTAGAATAGAAGTCCAGTAAAGCCATCCTTTGACTCCATAGCCCAATGGACTGAAAGATCTCAGCCTTGCCCTTAGTTTGTGGATTCCACCAATTTTCAAACAAATCCTTGAATCTATAACTAGCCTAAAACCTTTCAAGAACAAAGATAAATCATAAAGAGAGAGCCCTCTCTGGATGCAGATTGGCTAGATTCTGCATCTAAAAGGTTGGTTTGTGGTTACCTCGGGTATACTTTCCTCTTACACAACTTCTGGGAAAACCTGAGTGATAACATAGTGGCGACCATACTGGGGAACTGAATCAATTTTACTTGTTAATATTGTTCAAATATAAGCTATAGACAGAGTCTGAAGATCAGCCAGGTAGCCTTTGAAATTGCTTTTGCTCTGCAAATGCAAAAGTAAATAAATGTTGTTTCAGTCTATCTCTGATTTAGCTTATATGTTGAATCTTAGTTTCAAAATTTTCAATCAGAGTCTCTAGTTTAAACAGATCTTTGAGGAAATCTTAATCACATATCATTATTTCTTAAATAATTTGTAGAAGTTGTATTTATTTTTCAATTAAAACCCAAAATCCAAAAACACATATTCTAAGAAAACTGGCTTCAGAAAGGATTCGACATACTAGGTCAAACCCTGACCCCAATCCACCACCAATATTTGAAAATCAAAATCTGATCCCTAGGATTCTTAGAAGACAAGGAAGTCAAGAAAGTTCTGAAAGAGGAAGTCAGGAAAGTACAGGTAGTTCTAGACCACTTTCTAGATCTGCATCTTGTCCTGTGAAAATTATTTATATTGATGACATTCCTTTTGATGCACGATTTGAAACATCTTTGTTTGTGAATTTCTCTGAGACTGAATTATCTAGATTAATTCCAGATCCTTTGTTCTTTGAAGATTTGCAATACAGATTTGTTTCACATCATCTTGACAGAGAATTGCATAACTCCATTCAATCTAAGCAAGCCTTTGAATAAAGCTCAAACATTTCTGTGATAACTGAAGCATCTCCTAGCTCAGTCACTTTCCAAACACCTGTTAGACCTCCATCTCCTCCTGTTAGACCTCCATCTCCTCCCGTGAGACCACCTTCTCCTCCTACTAGACCGGCTACTCCTGTCACTTCACTTTATCTTCCAATGGCTAATCGATATGCCCCTTTACAGTTACCAACCAACCCTCCAGCTTTACCACAAGACTACCAAAGTAAGATCACACCTTTTGACGGATCAGGAACCTACACAGCTCAACAACACACCAAAAGAATGACAGATTACTTTGAGTTTTATGAGATTGATACTGATAATATCCGTATGAGAATTTTTGTACAGTCTTACTGGAGAAGTTAGAACTTGGTTTAGGGCTCTCACCCCGAACAGTATTGCTGATCTAGAAGCTTTGTATAGGGCATTTTTGAACAGATGGGAGAAAAAGAAGGATCCTCTCCAGATCCTTTCAGAATTTGAACAATTAAGAAGAAGACCAAATGAAACCGTACAAGATTACATCATAAGATTCAATGAATCATATAATGCGGTTCCTCTAAACCTAAGGCCCCCACCTAATAACGTGTTGGTCAAATTTCCAGATGGTTTTGACTCCGATATAGCTTATTCCCTTAGAGAAAGAGCTCCACAAACACTAGAGGAAATGCAAAGCATAGTGGTGAGTGTAGAAGCAAATCTGATAGAAAAACGAGCCAGAGCTAGGGCAGAGAGAAGAATGCCTATGAATGAAGAACCTTAAGCTTTTGAAAAGAAGCTGGATGTAATCATTAAAGGTATGGAAAGATTAGGTGACAGAGTGGAAACCATTGAAAGAAAGTCTTCTACTGATAACCAGAATGTTGCAAGGAACCCAAACTTTAGGAGGAATCTGAACCAAAATATTGGAAAGAATGTCCCTGATCAAAACATTAGACCACCTTTCCAAGAAAACTTTGTTGAAGGTTCAACCTCAGAAGAACCTACAGAAGATGTAGAAATAAATAATGTCAATGAGGACAAAGATGAACCAGAAGTCTTCCTATCCCAGGATGATCAAGAGAATCATATCCTTGAAACATTCCAAACTCGTTCAGGTGAGACTTTTGATTTCAAAGAAGGCTATGACACGGCAATCTACGAGGTTCATAAACAGTACAACTTGAGAAGTAGACGGATAGATGTACCAGAGAAAAATAAACAGAAAACCACAAAACAAAATGTCAAAGGTAAACAAAACATTCCCCCTGTACAAAATATTCCCCTTGTACAAAACATTCCCCAAATACAAATTTTGCCTAGGATAATTCCCAGTTTTTCAAATCCAATAATTGAAGATGTCTCTGACAACCAACCAATCAACAAACAACAATCCAATACATCTCCTCATGTAGGAACTGTAGAAGAAATAGTAGAAGTTAGTCCTGAAACATCTTCAAAACAAAACTTCATTCATGAAAAAGAGAAAAACATTGAGGACCCAATAAACAGAGAAAACCAAACTGTGCAAAACACTAAAGCTCAAACAGAAAAACCCTTTAATCTAGAGGCTGAATTAGGCAAACTCAAGATAGCTGTTCCTTTATCAGAGTTGGCTAAACATGATGTCTATAGGAGTCAGATTTCCAAATCTTTAAACATTAACATTACTGGATTGGATGATTCAGTAAACATTCTTGATGATCAACCCAAACTTCTTTTTGGCCCTGAGGTTAATGGCAAACCAGAAAGTGGAGGAACTCCTCCATTTTATGTAAGCCTGAATGTTCATGACAAGATACTCCATAATGCAATGCTTGATTATGGAGCATCTCACAATTTGATGCCAAAAGCAGTAATGGAAAGATTGAATCTGGATATTACTAGACCATACAAAGATTTGTTTTCATTTGATTCCAGTCAGGTAAAATGTTTAGGTTTAATTAAAGATCTGTGTGTCACTTTGGTCCAATACACTGCTAAGTCTGTTTTAATGGACATAGTAGTTGCTGATATTCCACCCAAATATGGTATGTTATTGTCTAGGTCTTGGGGTGCTAAACTTGGAGGATCTATTCAATTAGACATGTCTTATGCAACTATTTCAGTTTTTGGTCAGCCTAAAAGATTATATAGAGAAACTTTGATGAAGTACTTAGTGAGTAGCCATGAGAAGCCTGAAAACTTCCCTGTTTATTCTATACATTCTGACATGGATTCTTTTATTTTATACAATGCTGAGTCAGATCTTCCTACTGAAATAGAAGCTCCTGAAATGGAAATCATAAACAAAACCACTGTTAAAATTAAGGAAATTTCTGAAAACAAAGAAACACCAGATGACCAAGAAATACCTGAAAAAACTAAACAACTAGCTCCTGTCAGAAAATACGTTAAAACAATTGATGAAGATTATGAACATGAAATTCTATGGCATTTAGAGTTTGATGGCTCAGTAAATAGACTGGGGGTAGGAGCTGGGATTTGGTTACACAATGTGGAGAACAATCATGCAGAGGGTCATGCTTATAGGTTAAATTTCAAATGCACTAACAACATGGCAGAGTATGAAGCTCTTTTATTAGGGCTTAAACATGTCGAGAAGTTAGGAGGCATTAGGGTATCAATCATAGGTGACTCTGAACTAATCATCCAACAGATTAAAGGAGAATGTGCAACAAAGGACATGAGACTGAAACAATACTGAGAGACAGTTGTAGAGATTCTCAACACATTTCTACAAGCCCAACTTGCCAAAATTCCCAGGAAACAAAACTTGCATGCTCACAGTTTAGCAATGTTTGCTAGTACATGCAAGTTGCCTTTTGATCCTAATCATCAGTTTTCAGCTGAGATAAGGCACAGGCCTGCAATACGAGACAATCTTTTGAATTGGCAAGTATTTGTGAATAACAATCAAATCAATATTTTTTTGACACTTCAGAATGAGTTTTCTAACTGTAATATAGATGAAGACATAACTGTTGATGAATTTGATCAAGAAAAAGAACAAAAAATAGAGATTTCAAGAGAAAATGCAATTCATATGCTACATCCAACCACATTCACTGAAAAATACATGCAAAATTTGAAACAAATGGAATTTGATGAGATCATAGATGAAACAGAAATCATCAATTTAAAAGATAATCAATTACCCAAAGGATTAACACCTTTGGAAGATCTATTCGACTCAAATGATATTCCATTCAGACCTAAAATGGAACCTGTTAAGGCTGATATGGAAGAATGCAACTTAGGAACACCAGAACATCCTAAAATTGTTAAGTTGTCCAAATCCCTCCCAAAAGAACAAAAGGTGAAATATGTTGAACTATTAAAAGAATTCCAGGATGTTTTTTCCTGGAGTTATGAAGACCTCAAGTCTTATGATACATCCATCATTCAACATACTATACCTTTGAAACCAGACCAGAAACCTTTTAAACAAAAGCTTAGGAGAATTAATCCTGTTTTATTACCCTCAATTGAAAAAGAAATCAAAAGAATGTTTGAAGCAGGGATTATAGCTCCTATCAGATTTTCAGAATGGGTCTCTAACCTGGTACCAACAAGGAAAAAGACAGGAGAAATCAGACTGTGTGTCGATTTAAAGAATTTGAATAAAGTTTCTTTAAAAGACAACTATCCTCTGCCGAAAATGGACCACATTCTGCAAAGGGTAGTGGGATCTTCGAGAATATCACTACTGGATGGATTTTCAGGGTACAACCAGATTCTGGTTCATCCTGATGATCAGGATAAAAACAGCATTTACCACACCATGGGGTACGTTTAAATATGTCAAAATGCCATTTGGGCTCAAGAATGCAGGAGCTACATTTCAAAGAGCGATGGACATTGCTTTTGCTAAAGAGATACATGATTTTCTGGTTATTTACTTAGATGATTTGACTGTTTTTTCTAAAACAGATCAAGAACATTTAAATCACCTAAGGCAAGTATTTATAAAGTGCAGAAAATATGGAATTTCTTTAAACCCTAAGAAGTCATTGTTTGGTTTGGAAGAAGGAAAGCTTTTAGGGCATATCATTTCTAAATATGGCATTAGGATTGATCGAGAAAGAATTCAAGCAATTTTGCAAATACCCCACCCCAGAAACATAAAAGAATTGCAAGCATTTATAGGAAAAATCAACTTCTTGAGAAGATTTATTTCTAGTCCAGCAGAGTTACTTAGATTACTAACTAACATGTTGAGGAAAGATTCAAGCATTGACTGGACTGTAGAAGCCAAGCAATCATTCGAGGAAATTAAAATGGCTTTAACAAGGACACCAGTTCTGACCAATCCTAAATTTGATAGAGACTTTATTATTTTTTCATTTGCTTCTGAACATACTGTTGCAGTTGTTTTACTTCAAAAAGATGACCAAGGGTGTGAAAAGCCAATAGAATTTTTTAGTAAAGCACTGAGGGATGCATCTCTAAAATACAATATTATGGAAAAACAGGCTTTTGCATTGGTAAAAGCAATCAAAGATTTCAGAGTTTACATATTATATTCTCATGTGATAGCATATGTGCCTAATGCATTAGTTAAAGATATTTTGACTCAAGATGGCATTGAAGGTAAACGAGGTAAGTGGATAGCTACCATTTTGGAATATGATATTGAGATTAAGCCAACCAAACTGATAAAAGGCCAAGGTTTAGCACAACTTATGACAGAAACCAATTGCCAAGCCTTAGATATCAATGAACTGGATAACGAGGAGGAGATGGCGACTCCTCAGATCAGTCAAGCTTTCTTAGATTCACCCTGGTATACTGATATAATTCATGTTTTATTAAACCTGCAAGCTCCTCCAGGGTTTTCCAGAACCAAGCAAAGATTTTTAAAAATGACATCTTTGAAATATTGTATTTTAGACAGCACTTTATTTTGGAAAAATCATGAAGGAATCTTGTTGAATTGTCTCTTAAAAGATGAAGCTGATAAAGTGCTTAATGAATTTCATGCGGGGGATTGTGGAGGACATCTCTACTGGAAATCTACTGCAGACAAGATCTTAAGGGCTGGCTTTTACTGGCCAACATTATTTTCTGATGTAAATAAATTTGTAACAAGTTGTCACAAATGTCAGATATTTGAGGGTAAAAGAAAGTTGTTACCTCTGCCTTTAAAACCAGTATCCACAGAAAGACCCTTTCAACAATGGGGACTAGATTTTATTGGAGAAATTCACCCCCCTTCTTCAGGGCAACATAGATGGATTTTAACTGCTACAGACTATTTCACCAAATGGATTGAAGCCATCCCATGTAGACAGTCCAATGATTCTGTAATCATAGGGTTTCTAGAAACCAACATACTTTCAAGATTTGGATGTCCAGAAAAGATTATAACAGACAATGGTGCTGCATTTAAATCAAATAAAATGATTAGTTTCTGCCATAAATATCATATTACTTTAGGCCATTCAACAGCCTATTACCCACAGGGTAATGGACTAGCAGAATCCTCCAATAAGAGTTTGATCAATATCATTAAGAAATTGTTGGAGGAAAATAAAAAGAACTAGCATAAGAAAATGACCAATGCATTATGGGAAGATAGACTTACAACCAAGAAATCCATTGGGACTAGTCCATATGAGTTAGTTTATGGTCTGGAAGCAAGATTCCCATCATCTTTAGGAATCCCGGTCATGAAATTACTTCAGGAGGCTCAAGTTGAGCCAAATGACATTCAAAGAAGAATTAATCAAACAATCCACCTGCAACAAACCAGAGAAGAGGTATACCAAAGATCACAAGTCTTACAGGAAAAGCTAAAGAAAATGTTTGATAAAAGGACTAAAGCAGAGGATTTTTAGTTAGGGGACAAGGTTTTAAGATGGGATTCTAGAAGAGAAGAAAAAGGAAAACATGGAAAGTTTGATTTCTTGTGGAAAGGGCCTTATATCATTCATGCCTTGCAGGGAAACAACACTTACTTTTTGAAGGACTTGGACAATTCAGAAGTTGAAGAAGGACCAGTCAATGGTCGAATGCTTAAGCATTATTTTGATCCAATTTACTAGAATGTTTTAATGTTTCTAACTTGTACATAATATATTGTTTTCTTGTTTTATTTTTTTTAATGCAGTTTGGATTGGATGGTGACTTCTTGGAATTGAAGCCCGAAGTGAAGGCCCTAAGTTCCAAAAGTTTCACTATCATATGTAAAATAAAGCTACCAGAAGGAGGAAGATTTCATACTTTCAGTTTGAAGACATTTTGAGGCATCTGATCTGTTGTTCTTGACTTTCCACAAGGAAAAGCCATCCCCAAGTGGAGCCAGTGTTAGCCTCCTATATCAATAGGTTTCATCTTTCATGATTGTCTTGATGGAAGTGTGGAATATGTTCAAACCTTCTTACTTGAGCAAAGGTGTTCCATATTCTTTAAAACCAAAAAAATCAAAAAATTTAAAAAATGTAAAGAGGGTATACCCTAAAAGAAAGATCAAAGGGTAAAAAGAATAAAATGGTCAAAAAGAGAAAGAAATGAACCCCAAGCAAAAAAATAGACCAAGGAAAGTGTGCAAATCCAAATGCCACTACTTTTTACTCTGTTGTAATAAATCAATTGTGTGCAACTTGTGAAACTTTTGCCACAATTTATGAATAAGTCAAACTGTTTAAACTTGGCTTAGTCATATTTCAATTTCATGTTATATATTAGAGAATAAATATCTAGCCAAACAGTTTAATCTTGGCAGATAAGTAGCTAGGTAGAGTGAATAAAAGGTGCTCAACAGTTTAATCTGAGCCCTTGGATGTAATAAGGGTAGAAATAGATAGATTTATCATGTAAAAAAAGAAAAGATTGAAAAGGGTTTGCAAGTCTAAATGCACCCTAATAAAGAAGAAAAATGGTAGTGTTAAGTAGATAGGGTAGGTAGATGGTGCTGCAAAGTGTTATCTGATGAATGGTGCTGCAAAGTGTTGGTTAATCATTTACTTTCATCACAAGTACTAAAGCGGGAAATACACTGGAAAATCACAGCAAGCAAAGTCAAATTCATTAACCTCCCTCATCATTTTTCCCCCTCAAGGGTTTTACTAATTTCCCCAAAAGTACTAAGGTAATTTGAGATCAAAGGGGCTCAAGGCATTTCCTTGACTTCTGGAGGGACCGGACCCTCGGCCTAATGATCAAAAAAGACCTAAGCACTTGAGATAATTCATCATTGTTATCTTCCATCTTTAACCCTTTCCTAAGTAAAATCCTATTTTACTTAGGAAAGTGATGCAAAATTCCATAAAAATTCCTCAAAATAGCTTGTTATTCTAAGTTTAAGTGTTGAAGACAAAATGTTGCAATTTACTTCACAAGTTATCACTTTCTTAGATATACAAGGATGTTTTGATTTTTCCTTGTCCTTTTCCATATTAACATTTAATTCTACTATATTAAATCCCTAATGAAATCCCTTTTCCTAAGTATATAACTCCCTTTTTTATAAATATCCCCAAAACCCATTTATTATAATGTTTACCAAAGTATATATTCCCGCACATTGAAAATAAACACCCCGCTTTATAAGCCCTTTGGTTTAAACTATAGCCTTATACATAAATTCTGCCCCTATGATGAATTAATTATATTAATTCATTCATCATATAATACTATAAGTATGTTTAATACCAAAACATATTAATAAACTTTGCAAAAGTCTATGCCACCGTGGTCCGTCCACGTGGCATTCCACCTGGCCAAACTCCGTCGCAATCCATTTCATAATATTCATGGGGTTAATTAATCATTTGGACTAATTAACAACCATTTCCGCCTCTTAACTTTTCCCCGGGGTGATTAGATTACGCATTAAAACCTTTTTAAACCCCGACGGGCCCACCTTTGAAATCGCACAAGTTCCCCTCCCTTTCAGCCGTTGGATCGTCAGTTCGTTGATCAACGGTGATCGTTAATCCCGCTGCCCATCCCTTGCCAGCATGTTAACCAGCGGGGGATGGGCGGTTTTTGAAAAGTCAGCATTCCACGTGGCAAGCGTCCTGTGGAATCGCTGCCCTCGCAACTTTTACCGCCCTCGTCCATAAGCGGTGCGGGCTCACCGCTTACCACTTACCGCATACCGCCGGCCCCACTTCCCTACGTCACCCCGTACGTCATGACGTCATCGCCTCGAAAAAAACAAAAACCCTTTTAATTCGTAAATAAGCCATTTTCCGTGTTTTTTCGGTTGTTTTTAGTTTCTGAAAGCGACAAAGCTCCCGCTGCAATTTTCAAATTTCACTGCAAATACACCAATTTACTCTGAAATTCCGCTGCGCCCGTGTTGAAGAACGTCCCCGCCATTGCTCATTACCTGTTAAAGAACCAGTTTCCATCTAAAAACAGGTATTTATCATTTCGCGCCCCGACTGCAAGACAAGCTTAGTTTCCTTTGTTTTTTCTCTGAAAAAGTGGTTAAAAGTCCTCTCTGAATCCTCCTTGAAGATTTAAAACCTGTGAATTTGCTTCCCAAACCTGCGAATTGTTCCAATTTCCTCTTTTGTCAGATATCCCATCCGGTCTGCAAGGAAAAACTAAAACCTCCATTTTGAATCCACAAGAACCAAAATGGAGGCCCCAACAGCTCTAAATATCACTCCATTGAATGCTCCTCATCGAGATTTGGACTATTTACCTCTGATAGATGAAGATTTCCAAATACGAGGCTGCTGTTGATAGAAGTCCGGGTTTGAGCTTGCAGCCAAGCTCGAGCGAACACTCAAAGAAATGAACCACTCAAGTTGTGGGAATCAATCTCCGAGTATTTTATTCCTACGAGTCCACATTTTCTGAAATCATTCATTAACATCTTGAAACTATGATCCCTTTAAAGCGTATTAGCTCCTGATCAAAGTGTTGCATTCCCTGTCACCTCGATCTATCAGTATATTTTACACACTTTGAACGGACGAAGTGGCACCTTTGTCATGGAAGGGGTTGATTGAGAAAAGCAGACAGTGCCCCGGAAATTAAAAGCAATGTGTCAATATTTCATGTTACCTGAGCATCAGCCAAAAGGGACTCCCCCCTATGGTTTTTACTTTTTTAATACATTGGGAAGGCTTATTGTGAATGTAATATCTTTTGTTTTAGGATTCAATACCAGTGAGTATGTAGATGAGATAACTCTGGCTTTGCTATCCATCTTTACCCCTGGGCAGCCTCTTGAGATTAAGTATGATTATGCTTCCTTCATTGCCAACAAAATCCATGATCAATTTTTAAGGCTAGATACTGAAAAGGTTTTTAAGTACTCCTCAGTTATCTATCATCTCATGATCTTTTATCAGTCAGACAGATTCCCTTTCCCTATTCAGAAACTTGATGCTAAAGGTAATCCCAGGTTTGTCATTTTTTGGTCCCCCATCATTCATTTTTCCTCTGATTCTCCCTACTCCTATTCAGAATTCATTGATCAGTTTGTACATCCTGCTACAACTTTGTTAACAGGAGTTTCTCCCCCCAGGCTTAGTACCGAAATTAGAAAGACCTTGCAATTGTCTAAGAGTTATAAAATTGGAGATTGGTACTTGTACCAAAACCATACAGTCATCAGGATTTATGGATGTGAATTACATCCATTCAAGTTACCCAGATATGTACCAATGAGAATTTTTGCCTTGGAATACTTTAGGCAGATGAACAATTCAGATGTGATCCATTTCTGCAATGTAAAGAAGAAAGCTCAGTTAAGGATCAAAAGCCAATTAGGTCCTTTCATCTGCAATTCTAGAGAAGCTGAGAGAGAAGCAGAAAATCTATTAGAGAAAAAGTTCCAGACATATTTCCGTTGGGTCCCTTATGACCCCTTTGGTTTCATTTGTGAAAAGAGATTAAAGAATAAGTCATCTCCTTATGTACACCACAAGATTCCTGATTTAGAACAGTATGCAAATCAAGATGAATGGGTTAAAGGAACACTTGTTGAAGAGGAAAGTGGAGCTGACAAATTGAATAAACTTATGAAAGATGTTGAGAAGAATTTTGACCTAGAAACATATGATCAAATGCAGGTACCCTACATTGGCACATCTACAGCAGCCACTCTACAGCAAGCATTACAGGAAGATAGTCCATCAGTAGCAGCAGAACCCAAGGGTAAAAGAAAAGAACCTATAGTTCAGGTCATTGAAACCTTGGTCATGGCAGAAAAACCACAGAGTTCCAAAGCACCAGAACCATTTCAGGCTTCTCCCACACCAGCAAAACAAATCCAAGTTCCAGAGATGCAAACTCCACTGAATGTGGAAATAGGGAAAAAGAGGCTAGCTCCAGATACCACACCATCAAAAGGAGCCCCACAAGTTTATCAAGCTAAAAAACACAAGTCTGATCCACCTCCAGATATAGAAATTATAGATGAAGTATTTGATGATGGTAGGGAAGATAGTCAGCAAACAGGTACAGCAAGTGAAACAAACATAAGCCAGAAAGGGATACAAAAGCAATTAAGCACTGAAGTATCTTCTTTCAGATCGCCAAAGACAGATACTGGAGACATTAAAAGAACCTTCATTGATATCAAAACAAAGAATGATCCATTGAAAAGGAAGGTATACGATCAGTATATGAAGATGGCTCCTCATAATCAGCAAAGGCTGATGTCTGCATTTGATCTTTCACAAGGTAAAATGCTAATGAGCCACTTTAAAGCAAAGGTGCCAAAGCCAACTTCAGCAACGGATTACATCAGAACAAATTTTGAAGTTTTAGCAAAAGATATCCATCCCCTGGATCAGATAGAGCTTCATAGGCAAACAGGGGAAATGGTTTATTCTACTCTCACCAACAAAGCCATGGCAGCTTTAACGCTGCAAGATTCCTTGAATAATACTACTGCACAATTGAAGATTGAGAGAGCCTCTTCACAGGCCAAGGACAATAGGATAAAGTCTCTAGAAGAGATCATCATTGGTTTGGGTCACAATCCCAAAGACATTAAAGGTATTGAGGCATTGGTAAAAAAGAAAGAGGATGATATAACTGCACTCAGAAAACAGTTGAAACTACCAGCCTCGAGGCACCCTCAGACACAGGAAGTTATAAAAGGAAATTCACAGGAAGAAATGATGGAGTTGCTCTTGAATTTGACAGAGCGACTAAATGAAACAGAAAAGGAGTTGGAAAAAGCATTGCAGGAACAGGAAAATATCAAGCAGACTTCAACAACAGGTACTACAACTACAGGACAGCAGGAACAACCATCTCAAGTGAACATTTCTAATTTGCATTCTGAGGATTTAATTAAGCAGATGGAGAGTTTGCAGCTAAAGGTCACAGAACTCCAAGAAACAAAATTACAATTAACAAAATTGGAGGGAAAATATGACACATCCAAAAAGACAGCTGCTGACAACCTCAGGGAAATAAAAAGATTGGAAAAATTGGTTGAGGCTTTGCAAAAAGATCTTTCACTGGAAAAGCCTCTGAAGGAAATAAATGATATTCTTTGGTGCAACATCATTGAATTAATAAGAGGTATTTGGCCCTCCATTCAAGCTATTTTTGAGCAAAATGAGTTAGTCAAGATAGCACAAGAAGAAATAAATAAAACTAGACATGAATTAAGAGGCAAGCCGGAGCAGGCCCAGCAGCTCATTCAATTTTTGAATTCGAGAACAAAACAACAGCTTGCATTGTTAGGAATTGATGACAAAACAGGTGCAGTTTTGGAAGCAAAGAGAGTTTTCACCAAGAGGACTTTCATGCAAAATCTAGAAAGAAAGTGTATTGACATTTTGGTTGATATCAACGTTTTCAGAGAGAAGTTTCAAGCTTTGCTGGACAGTGAATTGCCAAGTCCCATGCTCACAGAGGATCAAATAGTAGACTTGGAAACCTATGAGAAAAGAATAAAAGCTCATGCTAAAAATACAGCTATAGGTTCTACTAGCTCATCAGAACCTGCATTACCAACTGGGAAAAGTATTTATGAAAAAGTGAGGAATCTATTTCATCTGGAGCATGAAATAAAGTATCTATTTTCGAACGAGCCCACTTTTTATAAACTTACTGAAGCAGATGAAACTTTAAGGAAACTCAGAAGAACAATGATACCAGATGATCAGTGGTGGAAGGAAATGTTGGAAGTTTTGTAAAAGTTGTTTTCAGGATGAGATTTTATCTTTACTATCAAGTAAATGGTAAAAACAGAAAAGCAGATGAAAGAGTATCAGATGAAAGGTTAAAGAGTATCTGTAAGAAGAAAGAGTATTCGATAAGTCAAAGAAATACGCAAAGGACAACACAGATTCCTATTTTAAGCACTTATCTTTAGCACGTCCATGAAGAAAGGAACAGCACATCAGCCGTTACCCATTATTCTATTTACGAGACCATGTGTCTCTTGTTGTTTGTAAATATGCTTTAAGTCAGCCTAGATTATTGGCTAGGATAGCGTAAGATTGTTAGGATTATTTTGTGTATAAATAAACCCTCAAAGAGAGTGTTGAAGGTGGATTCTATTACTCTGCTGTAACATTGAGATTTTCGGAATAAAAGCTTTTGGAGAAATTTACTTGTGGCTTACTGGATGACGATTTGAAGCACTGGACTTGTTGCAGGATTCATGTGTTGGACTACAGTTCAATAAGTGTTTCTACCCTTTATCTGAAATTTTATATTAGTTTATAATACCATCATATCCATTTCTGAATAATTTACATAAAGGATTGAAACAGAATTTGCTTAATTGTACTCTGTTTTCAAATGTGATTGTTCCTAAATCTTTTCTTCTAAATTAGCTAAAAGCATGAATTCTTAAATGCTCCTGCTTCGCTAATTTAAGCACTGTTGATTGCTATAATAAAGAATCCTTTATTGCTCTTTGTTTGTAGTCAATTCACTTCTTTCCTTTGAACATGGTGAAATATTCTTAGTTTCCTTTCATCCCTTCAAGATCACCCCACCCACTTTAAATTTTAAGGATTGTTCTCTGTCTAGCTATCTTGCCCTGTAATACCATCTTGTGCGTAGAATAGAAGTCCAGTAAAGCCATCCTTTGACTCCATAGCCCAATGGACTGAAAGCTCTCAGCCTTGCCCTTAGTTTGTGGATTCCACCATTTTCCCAAAACAAACTCTTGAATCTATAACTAGCCTAAAACCTTCCAAGAACAAAGATAAATTATAAAAAAGAGAGAGCCCTCTCTGGATGCAGATTGGCTAGATTCTGCATCTAAAAGGTTGGTTTGTGGTTACCTCGGGTATATTTTCCTCTTACACAACACGAGGGATTGAGTGATAACACCACCTACAGTAAATACATATCCTGTAGTGCTCCTCGTGTTATCTTTGTCACCTGCCATATCTGCATCAACATATCCCTGTAGAGAAATGTTTGAACCACCAAAGCATAATGCTTGATTTTTGGTACCTCTCAAATATTTGAGAATCCATTTCACTGCCATCCAATGTTCTTTTCCTGGATTGTTCATGTACCTGCTTACAACTCCCACTGCATGTGCAATATCAGGCCTTGTGCAGACCATTGCATACATTAAGCTTCCAACTGCTGATGCATATGGAACTTTAGACATATAGTCCATTTCTTCTTGGGTCTTGGGGCACATATCCTTACTAAGTTTGAAATGGCTAGCAAAAGGTGTACTAACTGGTTTTGCATTCTACATATTAAATATTTTCAACACCTTTTGTATGTACTCATTCTGAGACAGTGTTAATTTGTGATTTTTCCTATCTCTAGTTATTCTCATACCAAGGATTTGTTTTTCAGCTCCCAAATCCTTCATTGCAAATGAATTTGCCAATTTTCTTTTGAGCACATTTATTTCCTGCATGTTAGACCCTGCAACAAGCATGTCATCTACATACAATAACAATATAATATAGTTGCCATCATTTTTCTTTTTCAGATAAACACAATGATCAGAGTGACATCTAGTATAACCTTGTTCAGACATAAACTTGTCAAATTTTAGATACCACTGCCTTGGAGCTTGTTTTAAGCCATACAAGCTCTTCTTTAACCTGCACACTAATTTTTCTTTCCCTTTGACCTCATATCCTTCTGGTTGCTCCATATATATCTCTTCCTCCAAATCTCCATGGAGAAATGTTGTCTTTACATCTAACTGTTCAAGATGTAAATCTTCCGCTGCTACAAGACTTAAAATAATTATGATTGAAGTCATCTTAACAAAAGGAGAAAATATTTCATCAAAATCAATACCTTTATTTTGTGCAAACCCCTTCACCAGAAGTATAGCTTTGTACCTTTGTTTTCCTCCGTCTTCTTCCTTCAGTATGTAAACCCATTTATTCTGCAATGTAGTTTTACCTGTAGGAAACCTGACTAAGTCCCAAGTCTGGTTATGTATTAAGGAGTCCATCTCTTCTTCCATGGCTAGCTCCCACTTCTTCCTGATTTCAACATATATTGCTTCTTCATAACATTCGGGTTCACCAGAATCAGTCCACAATAAATAATATAATGAAGGAGAGTATCATTCAGGGGGTCTACTTATCCTGATAGATCTTTTGACACCAGTTTCATGTGTTTGAGGTGCCTGTTTCCGTTGTGGTTGTTGTTGTTGTTGTGGCTATTGATTATTATTATTTTCAGGCACCTTTACTTTTTCGGTGATCTCATCAGGAACTATGTATTCTTTGTTTTATTTTTCCTATTTCTTTTCCTGCAACTGATTCTTATACAAGACCTTTTCATTGAATATTACATCTCTTCTCCTAATGATTTTGTGATTTTCATAATCATATATGCGATAAGAAAAATCATTAACACCATATCCAATAAAGGTACATTTATTTGATTTTGCCTCGATATTTGTTCTATTTTCTTTATTAATATGGAGAAAGGCTTCATAGCCTAAAGGCTTTAAAAAAGATTAGTTTACCTTTTTACCTGTCCATGCTTCCTCTAGAATACCACCATCCAAGGAAATTGAAGGCCCTCTATTTATTAGATAAAAAACAGTATCTACAACATCTACCCAAAATTGTAAAGAAAATCCTACATGCAATCTCATGCACCAGGCATGTTCCATGATTGTTCTGTTCATCCTTTATGACACACTATTTTCTTGTGGTGTTCTTGGAACCATCTTCTCTCTGCGAATTCCATGCTCTGAACAATACCTATCAAACTCTTTGCTGCAATATTCACCTCCATTGTCTGATCTGAGACACTTCAACTTCTTTCCTGTCTCATTCTCAACCAAATCTTTCCATTTCTTGAAAGTATCAAATGCATCAAATTTATTATGAATACCATAAATCCATTTTTTTCTAGTTGCATCATCAATAAAAGTAACATAATAATGAGAGCCACTGAGAGATGATACCTGAGCAAGTCCCCGTACATCTGTATGCACAAGCTCTAATTTTTCGCTGTTCTTTTCTTTCCCAACTCTGAGAAATCTGAATCTCTTCTGTTTTCCATAAATGAAATTCTCACAGAAATCCAAATCAACATTCTTCAAACTTGGCAACAAATTTCTTGAGTGAAGAATATTAATCCCCTTCTCACTCATGTGTTTGAGCCTATGATGCCATAATGCTGCATCTTCTCCTTTGGTAGTTAAAGCATTAAAAAAGTTAGAAACACCATTGCATAAATATAATGTACCAACCTTTTCGCCTTTTACTATTACCAGGGCTCCTTTGGTGACCTTCCAAGTTTTATCTACGAAAATTGTCACACAAACTTCACCGCATAACTGCTCTGTTGAAATCAAATTTTTCTTCAAATTTGGAACATGCCTTACCTCCTTTAATATTCATTGGTTTCCATTTTGCTGTTTTACAAGAACTTTACCCATTCCAACAATTTTACAGGGTTTATCATCACCCAAACAAACTTGTCCAAAATCTCCTTGAACATAGTCATGAAAATATTTCTTATCAGGTGTGGCATGCAATGAGGCCCCTAAATCTACCACCCAGGAATTAGTAACATTTTCGAAAGAAATAATCAAAGCATCTTGTAACACATCACCTGTCATATTTGCTTCATGACTGTTTTCTTACTGTGCATCTCCTTCTTTTCCCTTCCGAGATCTATAGTCTTTCTTCAGGTGTCCTTTCTTTCCACATTTCCAACACACTATCCCCGATCTGGACTTGGATCTGCCTTTCCTTGATTTACTGTGATATCCTGAGCTCTTTCCTCTTTCCATTTTTCTTCCCCTAGACTATGCACTCAAAGCATTACTCAATGTCTCACCAAAGCTTTTCTGTCGCATTTCCTCACTAAGGATAGCACTGACAACATCATCAAAATTTAAAGTACTAGATCCAGAGATAGAGTTACTAATGGACATAACTAAAACATTCTAGGTTATTGGCAATGAGCACAGAAATAAAAGAGCCCTAAATTCATCATCAAAGTTTACCCCTGCAGAATTTAACTGATTGGTAACTGTATTAAAATCATCTAAATGGTCTACAACAGATCCACCTTCTGACATCTTCATATTAAATAAACGTTTCATAAGAAATACCTTGTTTGAGGCTGAGGGTTTTTCATATAATTTCACCAATGCCTTAATCAAACCCTCTGTTGTTGTTTCCTTAGAAATATTGAAAGCTACCAATGCCGCGAGGCACAACCGTACTGTTCCGAGTGCCTTTATATTGAGAATCTCCCATTCTGCGTCTGTTATAGCCGTCAAATTCTTTGCTTTTCCACTCAATGGTAGGTACAGATCTTTCTGATACAGATAATATTCCATCTGCATCTTCCACAGCAGAAAGTTTTGGCCATTAAATTTATCGACCCTAAACTTACCATCTTTCGCCCTTGCTCCCACTCGAACCCGAAACCCTTCTTTCCTGCAAGTTTATCAGCCAAATAGACCTTTGGCTCTGATACCAATTGTTTGAAAATTATATATTACAAAGAAATGCAACACATAAAATATGCGGAAAAACAAGCACACAAAACACATAAAACTAGAGAGACACAGATATACGAGGTTCACCCAGTTTGGGCTACATCCACCTCGAATAGCCAGTCCTTCCTTTCTATTATCCAAAAAAATTAAGAGACACAACCTACAACAGATCTGATGTACTATCCTCTGTTCTCTCTCATAGTCTCCTTATTTGTTTCTCGCTCTAAGAATACACATAAAATACACAGTCGCAATACAATACCCTCATACAAGTGAGGGGTTGCCTTCTAGGGAAAAAAAAACCTAAACTAAACATAACTTCTACCGTCAAATCATCTGCCTAATGAATGACCCAAATTGACTAGAAATTACTATACTTTTACAAGTAAATTTTACATCTGTTTTTAGCTTCAGGGGTGCTACCACTTGGACCCCCTGCCCCCCTGGACCCCCCATGTAGAGTTTAATTATGGCTACAAGGGTCCAACTCTGTGATACAAAATAAATAAGATAATCTGGCTCCACACCCAACAGTAGATGGATAGTTTTGGCCTTAACATGATGTCGAATTAGATGGTATTTTGTATTGATCTATTTCATTCGATCATGGAACTTTGAGTTCTTGGTCAACTTTATTGCCAAAGTGTTGTCGATCATTAGTGGAGTTGAATGTGTTATCACTATGTAATTTCTCAAGGCTAAGGAAATAAATCACCGAGGTAACCACAAATCTACTTTGGAGTTTAGGATCTAGCCTTCCTAATGCTTAGAGAGGGCTCTTTGTCAATGATTTAACTTTTTTGTTTTTAATTGATTTTAGGCTAGCTATGTAAGATTGATTTGGTTTGATTTTGATTTGTTGGTGGAATTATTGATTTATATGGATAGTTGTCTTTTCTACTTTTCCATTGGGATATGGAGTCAATATATATAGAAAACATGACAAAATCAAGTTCTAAAGGAAGTGTTATAGGGCAGGGTAGCTGAGAAAAATCAGATCTTAAAGGCTGAATGGTGAAGAGGTTTTCAATTGGGATCAAGGAGCAGTTAAGGATTCCTTAAACCAGATGATGAAGGAAGGTGAAAGAGGTCAATCAGGATTAGAGAGAAATTAAGGATTCTCAAAGCTAGATATCAGAAGAAAACATTAAAATGAATAACAGTTCAGAATAGAGTGTATTTAAACAAATGATGCAACAAAATTCCCGGTATAAAACTTAAATTTAGAAAAAAATGCAAGTTTATGGAATATTTAAGAAAATAACATGAACAATTGAAATATACTTCACTGAAGTAGCTCAACACATGAATCCTGTAAAGAAATGGCTTTACTACTTGTCCTGTCTGTCAACTTGAAAAATGGTACAATAAACCTTAAGGTAATAGATCAATTCAACTATAGTAATATTAAGGAATCCACTCTCAATACTTCAAATTGATGAAGTATTTATACAACTTATTACAAAATATCCAATCAAGTGATTAGGATTTATTCTAGGAAATAAAATATCTAGATGCAAAAAGGTAGTGACACCTTTCTAACTAACTGAAATCTAGCGTTGATTCTCTCATTGTTGTTATTAGTTTGCTTCTCTTTCACGCTGTATTCCTTTTCATCTCGTCTGCTCTTTTAATTTTTATAGTAAATTATACTAATCCTCTCGTGTTTCTGCGTTTTTAGTAAAAGTGGATTTTACTAAGAAGACATATGTAAAATACAAAATGTTTCCTGGAAAGTAATTTGGATGAATTTTGCTGGTGTTGGTGTAGATGTTTTTATATTTGATAACAATCATTGTCTCTCTGTAAATTGTCTCTTCCTACTCTGTTTCTGGTTTAACTTTGTTTTTTTTATGTACTTAAAATTTCTGCTGAATGAAGCCTTTGAATTCATATCTCGAGAGTCTGGAGTAAACAGGTTTTGGAACTAGTATCAAAACTGTTTATCCAATCTCATGGTTTGCTAATTCCCTACAAAACAAAATAAAACAATTGTAATTGAAAACACAGGTTTGCAGAGAGGCAAGTGGGTTTTGAGTGAACTTGTGTGTCTATGGAAAGATTCTGAACAGTGGAGGTCATCTTTGGTTGGCAATGGCTCGGGAGTGGATTTCAAACAGTGGTGGCTTATCACAGCGCAGGGTGGAAAATTTTATCGCGATGGTGCAAGGTTTATAATATTTCAACTATCAGTGGTTTCATCTCATGAGTCCGTGGTTTATCGTAGGGTGACTAATGGTTTGGCGATTTGGGACTGGAGGGGTGCGACAAAGCATGGGAATTCCATGTGACTGGAGAGAGTGGGTGTGAAAGAACCCATTTTGCACCCCCCCCCCCCCCCCTCAACGTTAATATTTGGAATGTCAGGGGATGTGAAACAAAGTATGTGCCATTAGATTTTGTTGGCAGTAATGATAGGATTTTCAATTTTCAAATGTGGTGGGGTTAGGAAAGTTTTAAATGAAGGTTTAAACGAAATAAAAGGGTTAAATGAAAGTGGGACCCGGGGATTATATGTGAAGGGGTAAATAATATAAAGTGGGGGTTAATGAAATATATTAAGCTAAGAAAAAATATAGGTTAAAATGATATAAAGGGGTTGGGAAATATGATAGCGGAGTGTTAGAAATACATTAGGTGAGGGGTTTAAAATGATATCAGGGAGGGTAAATGAAATGGGGCCCGATAGATTTTAACTATTTAAAACTATATAAAAAGTGGGTTTTCGCTTGTTTTTTTTGGAAAAAGCAAAGTTAGTAAAGGGGAAATGATTTTTCAAAGGGAAATGGGTTTTTAATTAGTGAAAGGGGTTTTAGGAAGGGAAAATGGTTAGAATAGGGGGAAAGGGATACTTATCAAAAGGGAAAGGGTTTTTACAAGGGAAATGTGTTTGAATAAAAGGAAAATTAAGAGGGAATGGGTTTTTTAGAATTAGGAAGGGGAAATTAATAAGACATTAGTGATAAGAGATAAACTAAATGATGCTTTTCATAACTCGAAAGTAATCTACCTACCCTTTATTTATCCTAACATTTTATTTCCTTTATTGGGTGAATTTGAGATTGTTGAACCTTTTATTTTCTTTTGATAATCAACCTAACCTATTTCTAACCTTATATCTTCCAATCGCTCCGATTAAACTTATGAGCTCATTTTCTTCTCTACCTAACTACTGATCTTCCAAGATTAAATAGTTTGGCTAGATATTTATTCACTAACTATCATGACATGAAATTTAAAAGAATGAATGAATCAAGATTAAACTGTATGATCATCATGAATTGTGGCATTTTGGACAACCTGCACACAATTTTTATTTGCATAAAGTAAACTAAGAGTAGTGGCATTTGAATGTGAAACAATTTCAATATCTATTTTTATTTCTTTTTGTGAGGTTCACACTTTATATTCTTTTTTAATCTTCTTTATTTTGGTCCTTTGATACTCTTTTAGGACATACCCGCTTTTCATTTTTTTTTATGGGAAAGCATTTGCAGAAAACAAAGGTATGTACAATATTACAAGATTAAAAATAGGCAATTTAAAATTATGATCCCTATTATTATAGGACCCTAAAAACGACTTCACCTGGGGATGGAATATCGTTGTGAGATGTCAAGAACACCGTCAACTAATGACCTAATCCCAAGCCTGCACATGTTTTATTATATAATCTTTGTGACTGAAAATGTGAAATTGAAATCACCACCTTTTCTGCAAACTGAGTTCTGACACATGCTGAATTGAAATCTGATCTGAAATAAACTTGCTATTGAAAAAAAAAATCCAATCAAAATGAAATTCTACTTACTTTAATAAACTGTAAAACTATTGATTAGGTAAAATGAAACAACCAATAGCACTAAACTAATTTACGTGGTTTTTCGCCTCGATCGCCACAAGGTAGGTGGGGTTTGTGCCGGTGATTAGGGTCGGCGCGTGGCACTCGGGCCACCAGCCCATACGCAGTATCTCTGTTGTAGCTCTCTTTGTCCACGCGCCTCCGCATGGACCTGATGCTGTTGATCTAACAGCGTCGACCGGCTCCTCCCTCTCTGTGAGTTCCTCATGGATCTTGGCGGGGGCTCGGCTGCTTCCCCTCCGATTCATCCAGATCTGGAGGCATTCAAATCCTTGATTGCTGCCTCTGGGAAAAGGTCAAATGGCTCTCAGTCCAAGTTTGTCAAAAAACTAGGAAGCATCCCCACGGTGGCTCTGCCTGTGGAGGAAACATGTAGAACAACGTTGAATCTCGCCGAAAGAGGACTTATTGGCTAGTTCACAGGGTTATGGCCATCCCCGAAATCTGTAGAGGAATGGACAAAGTGAAACTGGACACCGTTGGTCAAAGAAGGAATAAAGATTCATTTCGTTGGCAAAGGTTTCTTTGTGTTTGTGTTTGAAAACACTGAAGATAGAAGTCTGATCTTCAGAAACGGGCCATACTTCATGGGCCCCCAAGGTCTCTACCTGAACAAATGGTCACCCGACTTCGATCCTGCTCAAGACGTTCCCACGGCGGTTCCTGTCTGGGTGCGCCTCCCCCACCTCCCCCTCCACTGCTGGAGCCAGAGTTTGCTGCAATCCATAGGTAACGCTCTGGGCAGATACATAGACTAGGCGCCGAGGAAGGATCAGTACTCCTGCGCCCGTATCTGCGTTGAGGTCGATCTGGAGGTCAGTTTACCCGAAGCAATCAAACTCTCAGTGGCGGATTGGACTCATATCCAAGAGCTCGACTATGAGCAGCTGCCTTTTAAATGTCGACACTGTCACGAATACGGGCATTTCGCAAGATACTGCAAGAAAAAAACGAGGAAACTGCAGAGAAGGAAAAAGGAGAGCAATGGAAACAGGTAAAGAAACCGGCAAACAATAGGCAGAACAACAAAAACAAAGGCAAAGAGACAGGGATCAAACCAGGGCAAGAAAATGAACGCACTCAAATCGCTGGAAGCAAGGAAACCATCAGCATAGAAGAGGACAAAAACCCTTTTGAATCTCTCACTCCACCATCTGATCCTCCAGAAGCAGATCGGGAAGACCCCCCCCATCAGAACAACATCGAATCTTCAGATCCAAGTACTACTCCTATCTTGAATCCCAGCAATAACTCATCCCCTTCTTATGCTGATATAATCAAACAAAAGAAGAAGATTGTAGAAAATGAGGGCTCATCGGATGAAGAGATCTTAGAAAGAACATCAAAGCGAGCTGGAAGGAAATCAAATAAACAAACCAGGGAAGAAGAATCAGAAAGACAAAAAACTCTGGGCAGTCAAGCTACCATAGAAATGACCCTCGGAAGGAACACCAGGCCAAGAGCTCCTAAGGGAGGTGGACCTACCCCAACATGTTATAAATGATGCAGCTAGTCTCTTGGAACTGTAGGGGTTTGGGGAATCCCACAAAGGCAGAGGCTATCAGGGATTTAATGAAGATGGAATCCACAGACATACTCATGCTCCAGGAGACAAAAATAGAAGGGGAAATCCTTCTAAACACCAGTAGCACAAGATGGAAATTTGACTCAGGAAAGGTAGTCAGTGCAAGAGGCACGGCTGGAGGTATAAGCACATTCTGGTCCAAGAGCTCCTTCTCCTTAGAAAGCTCCTTTGTGACCCAACATTGGATATTCACAGAACTGCGCCATATAGCAAGCAATTTTAAGATAGCATTTTTCAACTTGTATGTTCCGGTGCACTACGAGGAGAAGAAAGAATGTTGGACTACACTTTCGGACTATCTGAAACTCCTCATCCCTATGAATATAGTCATAGGAGGAGATTTGAACATAACCTTAGATCCCAAAGAAAAGAGAGGAGGGACCTCTTTGAGAGACCCCTTCCTCAACACAGTGGAGAACCTCATCCAGCAATGGGACTTAGTAGATTTCAAACCAGTGAAAGGAGAATACACCTGGACTAACAACAGAACAGGAGAACATCACATCTCTGCAAGGCTGGACAGATTCCTCACCAGCAGTTCAATTATGATGGACAAAAGAATTGTTTTTTCCAAGATTCTTCCTAAGCTAACTTCAGATCACAAGCCAATTCTTTTATGTCTTAAGGAAGAAGAAGACCTCGGTCCCCTTCCTTTTCGCTTCAGCCCTCTTTGGGCAGAAAGAGAAGGGTTCTATGAAACTGTTGAAACAGCTTGGAGAATAGAGGTTCCTGGCTCACCAAGCTACGTATGGGAACAAAAAATGAAAAACACTAAGAAGGCATTAAAAGACTGGATAAAACAAGACATCAACACTCCCACTAGTCAGCGAAAAGATGCAGTCAACTAGCTGGAAGATCTTCAAGTGGGAATGGAAGAGAAAGACATCTCACCCAGGGATCTAGATAACGAAAAAATTGCCCAAATGAAAACATATAAAGCATTCAGAAACGAGGAAGAGTATTGGCGTATCAAATCCCGCAGCTTGTGGCTCAAAGCTGGAGATAGAAACACCAATTATTTTCACAGGCAATACAGGGCGCGCCTTTCGCGAAACCACATTGCTGAAATCATCACAACTAGTGGCCAGGTCTGCAAAGGATACGAGCAAATCAAGGAAGCAGCGGTGAATCACTTTCATAATCTCCTTAGTGCAGAAAAGGATGGGAGCGAGGAAGATATTGTTGAATTCCTCACAAACATCCCAAATCTGGTCAGCGCAGAAGACAACATCACTCTAATGAGTCATGTCACAGAAGAAGAGATTGCAGACATCGTTTGGTCCATGGAGCCGGACAAAGCACCTGGGCCCGACGGTTTTTCAATACATGTTTACAGAAAATGTTGGGACCTTATTAAATCTGATCTCATTAGAATGGTTCATGGTTTCATGAGGAAGGCTAAGATAGGAGGAGGTATAAACTCCACCTTTCTCGCTCTAATTCCAAAGGAGGCAAGCCCAAGCTCTTTTGAAAGGTACAGGCCTATTTCTCTGTGTAACTCATCCTACAAGATTGTGGCAAAGCTGTTGGCGAATAGAATTAAACCCCTCCTACAAAAATTAATCTTCCCTGCCCAAGGGGGATTTGTACAAGGTAGACACATATTGGATAACGTCATACAAGTTCAGGAAGCTCTTCAGTCCAGTCACACACGCAAAGAACAAGGTATGCTCATAAAACTTGATATGTGCAACGCATTTGACAGAGTCAATCGTTCATTCTTGTATAGGGTCCTTTTATCCTTTGGTTTCAGTCAGGCCTTCATTAATCTTATCAAAGCATGTCTGGAAAGGATATGGATTGCGCCCATGATAAACGGTAGACCAGCTAATTTCTTCTTAGCCACCAGGGGTTTGAGACAGGGCTGCCCCCTGTCACCCTTCCTCTACATACTGATGGCAGACTCTTTGAGTAGAAAACTGTCTCTGGAAAAACAAAAGGGCAGCCTTCCAGGGATAAGAATTGTGAAAGGCTATGAACCTATGAATCACGCACTGTTCGCCGACGATTCTTTATTGCTCGGAGGGGCATCTCCACGAATAGCAAAATCCTTTAGATCTATACTTCAGAAATACTGTAGTATCTCTGGGGCATTGGTGAGTGAACGAAAAAGCGTTGTGTATGGGTGGAACACTGCGCAGCACCAAATCGAGACAATTGCAAATGAACTGGGGTACGCAGGTCACACAGATTGGGAAAAAATTAAATATTTGGGACTTCCTATCACGCTCGGCTCCAACAGAAACCACCTGTGGGAGGATGTTATATCGAAGTTTAAGAGGAATATCACCGCGTGGGGAGGTTTCTAGCTAACCTCAGGGGGCAAATTAACGCTCATCAAATCAATGCTTTCAGCCCTGCCCACATATCAAGCGTCCCTCATGCTGGCTCCAAAGCTTATTTCTGACCAATTTTCCAGACTCGTGCGTAATTTCTTGTGGAAGGGCGGGAGAGGAAACTCCAACAGATTCCACTTAATAAACTGGGACATGGTGAAACGTCCGCTGGCAGAGGGAGGACTTCAAATTCGAGACCCTGTTCATGCAAATATAGCTCTAGGTTGTAAATTATTATGGCAAATTCACGCAGAACCTACTCATCCAGTGAGCCAGATCTTTAATCTGAAATACCTCAAAAATCAGTCTATTAAATCCTTCAAGACAGGGAAACCTCCAAAAGGCACTCAGGTATGGAAATTGTGTTATAGAGCTATCGAATTTTTCAGATCCCACTTATATCGGATCCCTGGTAATGGTAAAAAAACAAAATTATGGAAAGACAGCGTTATGGGGCATCGCCCTCTTACAGAAAACCAAAAAATTAATGAGGTAAGAGCCTGGTTACAGTCTAAAGGCATACGGAAAATTGAAGACATCTCCAGCTGGGACAGAAATGGGAATTGGCAATGCTGGTCTTTTCCTAGAATTCCTAAACATTTAAACGCACAGCTAGACACACTTCAAGCTGCAATCTCCGATTTCGCCCCGGTACACACAGAAGACGAAGATGTTTGGGGCTGGGGTAGGACAGGAGTATACACAGTCATTCATGGTTATTATCAGATGCAGAGTCAAAAAGATTCGCCACACCCGGAATCTGTGTGGAAAAAGATTTGGGACAGCTTTGGCATTCCCAAAATCAATTTCTTCTTCTGGACCCTGTTTCACAACAAAATCTTAACTGGAGATAATTTGTGTAAGAGGAACATAGTTGGACCGCATAGATGCGTTCTTTGCAAAAAAGCCTCGGAATCTGCAAATCACCTGTTCTTAACCTGCGATTTTGCAAAGGAGGTATGGTCTTTCTTCCTCGCCGGACTGAATGTCTGTCCCCCATCTCAAAGCACAATCGACACCATGTTCTCCTCTTGGAATGACAGATATCCCTTCAACATAGCCAGCAAGTCAATTTGGCAAAAGGTGTGGACAGCTGCACCAAAGTACGTTTGTTGGAAGCTTTGGTTAGCAAGGAATGAAAAAATTTTCAACAATACTGAATTGCCTGCAGCAAAAGTGGCAGACCAGGCAAAGAACCTCCTCTTGGAAACTCTGCACCACTCCTCAGCCAAAGACGACAACTCCTTGCGCACCGAAGAAAGGGTGTGGTTGGATGGTTATATAGGAAACACCAGTCCTCCTGCATTCAACCGCCCTATGCACACAGGAAAATGGCAAATTCGAGAAATAGAGGATAGCTTCCAGCAGTGGTGGAAATCTCAGGGCAAGTGCTCCATTTTTTTCGATGGAGCCTCAAAAGGCAATCCAGGGAGGGCCGGAGCAGGTGGGGCGATCTTCTTCCAGAATGGGAGTAAAGATGTCTTCAGTTGGGGCCTAGGAACCAAAACCAACAACCAAGCTGAAATTCTCAGCCTCTTGAAAGCCTGTCAAATGGCAAGAAAAGGAAATCCAGATGAAATTCTAATTTTTGGAGATTCAGAACTGCTGATAAAAACGCTGGTTAACAAGACAAGGCTCAAGGACCCGGTGCTAAACAAACAACTTTCAAGAGTATTCAGAATTCTGAAAGATTTTTCTTCAATTCAGCCCTTCCATATTCTTAGAGGCTTAAACAAGGAAGCTGACAGTTTGGCGAACATTGGCTGCTCTTTACAGGATGGGATGATTAGCATCAATGCAGAATCACCGACCATGGCAAACATACCTTAAGCAGAAAGAAAGCAAATGTAATTTCTGAAAATTGTACTGGTTGTTAGGCTATGCCCACCTGTCTTCTATCAATAAAAATGGCAAGTTTCGATTTAAAAAATAAAAATGAAACAACCAATGCAACCATTCAAGCATTATGTACATTGATGGATTTTGCTGCATTTTCTTATTTGTGATCAAAACTAAAATTATACAACCCAATAGAAACTTGTCAACAAATATAAATTTGATAAGGACATAATTAACTTCCTTTGTTGACTCCATAAACTGTACAAAAGGATCTTCCAAGGCATATGCACTAATTTTCAAATGATCCAAGGAACTGTACACATGTTCTGGATGGCCTCCATGCCATGAAACTAAACTATTATTTTTGCCTTTATTTCCTTGCAAAATTAACCTATGATTGTATTGAGATAATTGCTGATTTTAAAATAAGCTTTGTGATGATATTTCTACTCATGGAAATGTCTGTCTGATGAAAATTTTATGATATTGATTCTGAAGGTCATATTTTAATGGAGAAAGACTTTGATTGCTTTCATCATCCAACACATCAGCTATTGGATCATGAAAAAATTGGAAGGATTGCTGCAACCTATTATATATGGGTTTCAATGGGACTTCATATATTTCTACAAGATACTCATCCTTCGCTTTAGATATATTATAAAAATTTTCCTTTAAAAACTGAAATGTTTCAAAACATAGTGGTATAGAAATTTCCTGTGTCATTTGATCAGGTATTTCAATGGAATTTGATAACTATAATTGTGAAACTGAAGAATCTTGATCAGGAGTTTCATTGTCTTATTTTTTGTCAATAACAATACCTAAAGACTGCTAATTTTTTATTGCATTAAAGTTGTCTTTGATGAACTGAAATGAAGCAAAACAAAGAGGCAAAGATCCTTCACTTATTTCAAAATTTTCTGCACTTTCTTCTTCACTCCCATAGCTGATATGTATTAGCTGATCACTGTATTCGAGCTACTGAAACTGAATTTCCTCATCCCACAAACTAGCTATTGATTGCTCTGTAAAGTTAGCTTGAATTTAGAGAACATAATTATCATCACACTGATCATACTTAGGAAAATTATTAAAATAATTAATGTCATCAAAAATACACATTAGATCAACATATTTCTCCTCCACATATTGATATATAAATCCATTTTCTGATCTATGGTAGTTGGGATTAGCAGGAACATGTTTATGGACATAAACCTCTTTTTCTACAATAAGTGGGTCATGGTGATCTTGAACAAAAAATCCATCTTTCATGGTGGGTTTTTGTATCATTTCCTCTATTTTACTTACCAAAATGTCAACTTTTACCTCTGAAGATGTCCGGTGCTCTACAATGTTGTTCTTCTTTTCTTCTGCTTTCAAATTTTCCCTTCTAATTAGAAAATTAAATTCTACATCCACTGCAATGTTCTGCATTTTTTCAAGTGTTGTGAAGTTTCTTTCTCTTAGCTGAAACTCTATTTCCGGATCAGAGGCCTTTGGATAATGCAAGAGCGATGAGCCAGGAGGAGGTCTTATATTTTCTGGCATTGAATAATAAATTTGATTTAATATGGCAGAAAATAGTTGTATTGTCTCATTTGGCTGTCTTTTCAACTGATTATATTCTTCTATGATCATATAAAGGTTGATTTTGATTGTCCATCTATCAAGGAAAAAGTTGACAAACTGTTGGAAATTTGTGATGCTTGCAATGGGCAGTTTCTTGAACCGACTCTTTACTTTACTTTGCAAAGAAAGAGAAAAAAGCCTGATACTAACATCATCTTCATGAATCTCAAATAGGTCTAGATAATTCTCAAAACCTTGAATATGTTTCTCAACGTGATGTTACCAATTTCTCTATAAAACATGGGGAGATATTTGTAATAGTTATCAGGGAAATAATGGAGTATAGGAGGCAAGATGAGTGGCTTATATAGATCTGGAACTTTACAAGGTATAGGAATATGTATAGGAATTGTAAGATTAGTCTTGATTACTTGAGGCTTATCGATCAGAAGATGATCATCATAAGTTTCAGAAGAAAGCTGCTCAAAGGGATAAGGATAATTTATATTCATAATATCCAAAGGAAAGTAATTAAAAAATAGTCTAAGATCTTTTCTTAAATACAATATACATTGAAAAATATTTTTGATGAGAAAGAACATGATGTCTTGGATCATAATCCAAGTTAGAAACCTGATATTTCGATGATGTTCTTTTAGGTTCATTCCTCCAGTGGAGTCTTGGATTTGATTTTGAAATTGATTTGGAGTCGCCAGGTGAATGATTTTAGCCTTTGTGTGTGTTTTGGATCATTTGCAATATTCATTTATTTTAATTTTCAAAAAAAAATAAATAGAAAACTACTAAAAAGATACGATAGAGAATCAAAGTTCATATACTTTAGCATAAAAATATATCTGCTCGTTATATTAAAGTTAAAATTTTAAATAATTTTAGGCTTTATGAAAGTGGGTCCCAGTTCAAATTTTAAATATCGAGCACTTTATCGAGAGGGATTCAATGATTTATCAAGCAATGAGCAAAGTTCTCAACAAGCGGGCACTTTCAGCGCATGGGTTAACATGGAGGGTGCCTTTACAGTTGACCGTGTTGACTGCAAGAGTAATCCAGATGAGCGGTTGAGATTGACTACAGGGCCATAAGCCAAATGAATCCTCCGTACCTCGAGGCCTTCCATAGTGACATATGCTGCCAAGTTGGTTACAATTGTATTCCATGTCAGGATTTATTAACGGTCTTTTGGCACGTCTTATCAAAATTTAATTTAAAAGCCCACGCCACTTATTTAAGGAGGGTTCTCATTCTTTCTGAAGTTAATTTTGATTTGCTGGTGTTTTAATTTTGTCTGTGCTACCTCTTTTTCAGTTTTCTGCCACCCTGTCAATTGTCTACTATCGTAAAGTTGAATTATGGCTAAATGCTCATCCTTGTTAGGTTCTTACAGTCACATCCCTCTCATGGACACCGAGAGGGATATCCAGAACACAAATCGTTCCCTTGACCACCTTTATTTTTATTAGCAAGTCCTCCTAAACGATTGTTGAAAATGCAACAAGATGATGGAGCTTAGTGAAAAGAAGTCGCCTTCACTAAGTGGGCCCACAGGCTATTTTTGGCGCAAAGTCTATTTTTAGACTATGTCTATTTTTAGACATATGGATCATGGTCTATGAGTTGCAGGATGCTATTTATGGATGATTGGTCAAGTTGGTAAAAATAGATGGACCTCTATTTTTAGACATTGGGAGGAATCTATTTTTAGACTGCCAGTCTAAAAATAGATCAGTCGAATATTATTAGCTCTTAATAATATTTGGACTATAAACATTATCTTATCCTCTTGGAGCACTTTAGTTTGATGCTTGGATGTGGCACATGCAGCTGACAGAAGGAATTACGCTATTCCTAGGGGTTAGTTGAGCTATTGCATGGTTGACTTCAGTTAGAACTCATGTGGCAGAGTTTGGTGGAGTTGATGAGGCAGTTGGTGGAGTTGTGTTCGGTTTAACTTAGTTGAACTAGTTGTATTTAGTCTAACTGATAAATACACTAGTGATGAGTGGTGTGAATTAATTAATAATGAATTCACTAATTATTAACTCATAAATCAACTAAAGAATACATCAGTTAACTGCAATGCATGGACAGTTCAGTGGAGACCAGTGTTAGAGGTGGGTGAAAGGGTGAGTCTACTATTAGTTGTGACTATAGCTGTGCATGGGATTTGCACACACATTGATTGAGATTGCCAATGAGGATTGCGTAGTACAAGCCAGTGGGATTCGAACTTGGATCTCATCATTATTCATCTTGGATTGCGCAGTAGAGGCAGGCAGACTTGTGGAGGAGATTTGAACCTGTGACTTGTTCATCTTTCGTGCTAGTTTGTGTGTAGCATGTGAGATAGTGCTGAGAGCTGTGAGAGCTTTGTGCTATGTATTGTTACATGTTCTCTATCATTATAATATACAGATAGTTGGGGGTTTTCAGCTGTATGCTTTCCCCATTACATACTATGTTATATGTGTGCTTGATTATGTTTTAATGTGCACATGCGACTGCTTCTATTTCCACATATTGATGATCAATTGTAGAAGAGGTTATGTATTATGCATGAAGCTTAAATAGTGTGTAATCAGGATAATCTCGGTGAATAATTCAGCAAATTATTCAAATTTCTACATGGTATTAGAGCTAAATGGATCATCGGATCTATTACAGTGATTACAATTTATTTCGGTAGACAGAGTCTATAAGCGGGCCAGGTAGCCTCTGGATCCATCCTTTCTCTGAAAGGTGATATATCCAGTAAATTCCCCTACAGTCGATCTCTGTGCTAGAAATACTTTGTTCTCATAGATCGGAAGCGGTTGAGTTTTGAGCTGGTGGAATTCGAATTTGCAGCAGGATTTGGAATTCGAATTTGCAGCAGTTTTCTTGGTGTTGAAGTCAAAATGTCTTTCAATGGATTGCGACTGGAGTATGCCTTTGAGTGCAGCTTGAATTATGTTGCATGGAAGGACAGAATGGAGGCGGTATTAGATGATAACGGGCTGAAGACGTTCATAGATGTTGAGGTCCCAAAGCCTACTGATGCTGCTCAAGTTGAGGCTTGGCAAAAGAAGATGGCAAAATGTCGAAGGATTCTGTTGGAGGGCGTGAAGGATCACATTGTATCCAGCATGCATGGAAAAGATTCTCCATATTTTATGTGGAAAGCGTTGATAGATTTATTCCAAATCAAGAGCGACCAGAGGAAGTTGGTGCTCAAGGATAAACTCAGACACATAAAGATGGAGAAAGGCGACAGTATGCCCAAGTACCTCACAAAGTTCATCCAATGCAGGGATGAGCTGGGAAGTGTGGGGGTGACTGTAGATGATGAGGAATTGGTGAGCTTGTCTCTCCTTGGTCTTCCGAAGAGTTGGCATGCCTATCAGGATTCTATCAATGGTCGGGAGAAATTGCCAGGATGGGAGTGACTTTGGTCGGATCTTGTGCAAGAGGAGATAAGGCAGAGTACCAGGGACGGATCTTCATCAAAAGCATCTGATGAAGAAAATTGCGCTTTGGCTGCCAAAGAAAAGAAGGGGAAGAGCAAGAAAGCTTCTCATTTCGGTGTGAAAGGCAAGAAGCAGGACATGTCCAAGGTGAAGTGTTTTCACTGTCACAAGCACGGACATTATGCCACAAATTGTCCGCAGAGGAAGAAAAAATAAGCAGGATGTTGGATCTGCAGCTGGAGAGGCCTTAGCCTCGCAGTTTGAGCTGGATTTTTCACTGATCGCATGCTTGGTCTCAAGTGTGATGGGATCAGTATGGTTCTTGGACAGTGGTGCGTCTTTTCATGTTGGAGATGGGAATTTGTTTTCAGATCTGGATGAGAAAGATCTTCAATTAGGCAATCATATGGCGATGATGGTAGATGCAGTCTTGTGGTATCGGGTACCATTTCCTTTGAGAGGGAGTCTGGTAAACCCTTCGTATTGAAGGAAGTGATGCATGTTCCAGGATTGAAGAAGAATCTGATCTCTGTGGTGATGTTAGAAGACAAGGGGTATGATGTTGTCTTTCGCGAAGGAAAGGCTTTCCTGTGTAGTAAGACAACTGGAGAAACCCGTAAGATAGGGGTTCGAGTCAAGAACCTTTATCAGTTCCAAGTAGATGGTTGCGCAGCAATGGCATGCAAGGTGGAAGGAGTGGTGAGCCGAGATGATGGCGAGTTGTGGCACCGGAGATTGGGCCACCTTCACCATGGAGCTTTGAAGATACTGCAGTAGATTTCTAATGGGCTTCCTAAGGGCATTCTTGCGCAGTCAGATCAGTGCAAGGGGTGTACCTTGGGAAAATTTGTGAAAGCCACCTTTCACAAGAAGGATAGTCGCGCCACGATGATCCTTGAGAGAATTCACACAGACGTGTGTGGACCTTTCTCAGTAGCTTTGACAGAAAAGCACAGGTACTATGTGATATTTGTTGATGATTATTCTCGGAAGTGCTGGATCTTCTTCATGCAGAAGAAGAGCAAGACATACTCAAAGTTCTATGAGTTCAAGGCGCTGGTTGAGAAGGAATCGGGGAAGCATGTGAAGGCTCTTAGGAGCGACAATGGTGGTGAATTCATCTCTGGAGAATTCAAAGACTTTTGTAGTGCAGAAGGGATTCGAAGAGAGATCATAGCACCCCAAAACCCACAACAGAATGGGGTTGCTGAGTGGAAGAACATAAAGATCGTGGGTGCTGCACGGGCGATGTTGCATGATCAGGGCCTACCTCTTCACTTGTGGGAAGATGCATGAAATACTGCAGTATATGTGTAGAACTGTTGTCCTCACAAGATACTTGGCATGAGTACACTGGAGGAGGCGTTTTCTGGCAAGAGGCCTGATATTTCCCATTTGAGGATTTTTGGTTCACTTGTCTACATGCATGTGATGAAGGATACCAGGAAGAAGCTGGAGCCGACCGCAGAGGTTGGGATATTTGTGGGGTACACTGATATGCCCCACAACTATCGTGTGTATTTGCTAGACAGTCGCAAGACTGTTATGTGACGGGATATCAAATTTTAGGAGGAGAAAGCCATGCAGTGTTTGCTTGAGAGGGAGCCACACTTGCATGCAGATGAAGAGCTATTAGTTCCTAAGGATGAGCTTTAGGACGTGGATCAACCACAAGAGGAAGTTCATTGAGTGGAAGAGACCACTCATGCAGCGCCAACCATCAGAGGGCGCAAGCGCACTACAGAAGCTGAGCGACTGGCTCAAGATGCAGAGAAGGTTGTAGGACCACCTACATCACCAGTATGATGAATCTGATCCAGGACAGTACAACGGATACATGGCTCTTGTGAGCAAATGTGTCGTGAACGAGCCATCCTCTTCGAGGAAGGCTGTTGAAGGACCCGCATGGGTAGATGCCATGGTGGAAGAGTATGATTGATTGTCGAGAAGCAGTGCATGGAGATTGTCCCAGAGCGAGGAGGGAAATCGGTGGGTGGGTTTGAGATGGATCTAAAAAGTGAAAAGCGAGGCGGTAGCGGAGTGTGGAGGTACAAGGAAATATTTGCAGGGCTTCTCACGGATAGGGATCGATTATGAGAGACCTTTGCTGTCGCAAGGTATTCTTCCATGCGGACCGATCCCTAGCTCTCTCGTGACACGAGATGGGGTGGCACATCCATCAGATGGATGTGAAGACTGCGTTCCTCAATGGAGTCATTGAGGAGGAGGTGTACATAGAGCAGCCCAAAGGTTTCGAGATCTTCAGCAGTGAGTCGCATGACTGCAGACTCAAGAGAGCACTGTATGGGTTGAAGCAAGCACCTCGTGCTTGGTACACACAGTTAGACAGTTATTTCACCAAACTTGGATTCTCCAAGAGTGAGGCGGATCCTAACCTGTACCAGATTGTGGTGGAGGGGAAGTTGCTGATCATTGTACTATATGTAGATGATCTGATTTTGACGGGTGATGAGTTGTTGATACTTTCATGCAAGGAGGATCTTGCTAGAGAGTTTGAGATGAAGGACTTGGGCCTTCTTCATTATTTACTGGGATTGGAAATTTGGCAGCGCAGTGATGGACTATTTGTTTCTCAGGGTAAGTATGCCCAGGAGATACTGGAGAAGTTCAACATGCATGGCTGTAAGCCTGTTGATACTCCTCTTCCTAGAGGTTGGAGGAAGGAGGATGCTACTTCAGCGGAGGTATTGGATGCCACTGTTTATCGACAGTTGGTGGGGTCGCTTATGTATCTGGTCAATACACGACCCGATATATGATATGCTGTTAACCAGCTTTCACAAGCTATGGTTAAGCCTACCAAGCTCTTCTGGAAGGCAGGCAAGAATGTATTGCGTTATCTTAGAGGCCCATCAGGATATGGCTTGTGGTACAGATAGGAGGATGAGGTGAAGCTGTGTGGCTTCACGGATGCAGATTGGGCAGGGAGCCCAACGGACAGAAAGAGCACATCTGGAGGGATCTGTAGTATCGGGTCGATAGCATTTTCTTGATATAGCAGGAAGTAGAGATCCCTGGAACTTAGTTTAGTAGAGGCTGAGTATATGGCAGCAAGCTTGGCTGCATGTGAGGCCATATGGATGAGGAAGATCCTGGTCAGGTTGTTCGGGTCACACTTGGAGCCTACTGTGATTTATTGTGATAACCAGAGTTGCATTAAACTCTTGGCTAATCCATTATTTCATGATAGATCCAAACAAATTGACATCAGGTACCATCATATCAGAGATTGTGTGCAGCGGAGAATCATGTTACTTTCATACATTCCCACGGAGGATCAGGATGTTGATATCTTGACGAAGGCGCTCACCAGGAGCAAATTCGAATACGACAGAGGCAGGATGGGGGCTGTAGATAATCCATATATTGCTGAGAGGGAGTGTTGAAAATGCAACAAGATGATGGAGCTTAGTGAAAAGAAGTCGCCTTCACTAAGTGGGCCCGCAGGCTATTTTTGGCGCAAAGTCTATTTTTAGACTATGTCTATTTTTAGACATATGGATCATGGTCTATGAGTTGCGGGATGCTATTTATGGATGGTTGGTCAAGTTGGTAAAAATACATGGACCTCTATTTTTAGACATTGGGCGGTTTCTATTTTTAGACTGCCGGGCTAAAAATAGAACAGTCAAATATTATTAACCCTTAATAATATTTAGACTATAAACATTATCTTATCCTCTTAGAGCACTTCAGTTTGATGCTTGGATGTGGCACATGCAGCTGACAGAAGGAAATACGCTTTTCCTAAGGGTTAGTTGAGCTATTGCATGGTTGACTTCAGTTAGGACTCAAGTGGCAGAGTTTGGTGGAGTTGATGAGACAGTTGGTGGAGTTGTGTTCTGTTTAACTTAGTTGAACTAGTTGTATTTAATCTAACTGACAAATACACTAGTGATGAGTGGTGTGAATTAATTATTAATTAATTCACTAATTATTAACTCATAAATCAACTAAAGAACACATCAGTTAACTGCAATGCATTGACAGTTCAGTGGAGACCAGTGTTAGAGGTGGGTGAAAGGGTGAGTCTAATATCATTTGTGACTATAGCTATGCATGATATTTGCACACACATTGATTGAGATTGCCAATGAGGATTGCGCAGTACAAGCCAGGTGGATTCAAACTTGGACCTCATCATTATTCATCTTGGATTGCGCAGTAGAGGCAGGAAAACTTGTGGAGGAGATTTGAACCTGTGACTTGTTCATCTTCCGTGCTAGTTTGTGTGTAGCATGTGAGATAGTGCTGAGAGCTGTGAGAGCTTTGTGATATGTATTGTTACATGTTCTCTATCATTATAATATACAGATAGTTGGGGGTTTTCAGCTATTGATTTCCCCATTACATACTGTGTTATATGTGTGTTTGATTATGTTTTAATGTGCGCATGCGACTGCTTCTATTTCTGCATATTGATGATCAATTGTAGAAGAGGTTATGTATTATGCATGAAGCTTAAATAGTGTGTAATCAGGATAATCTCGGTGAATAATTCAGTTATTATTCAAATTTCTACAACGATAAGACTTCTCCAATTACACTGACATGGAAAAAAACTGGTGTGTTGTCTACATGTACCCCGAAAGCTCATCTTTTTCCCGAATTTATTTATTGGCTAGTGTCTGTTATGTACCCTGGGAAATTTTTCGTAATGAAATGTGAAGGGGAAAATGTTCTACAAGTGTCAGCCCAATTAATTCGCCAAGCTATATGCTACCCTGAGTCGAAGTCGTATGTTCAATTTTCTTATGTTTCCTTGATAGCATATTATAATAGTCTTGTAGGTCAGGAGTTTAATCAATTCATTCATTTTAAGAAGCCAAATACACATTAGTTTGTACCTGACAGTAAAGAGTTCCCTATGCAGGTTTTTTATATTGAAGTCAAACCAGTGCTAAGCTACATTGCAAAGATTTTGTGAAAGGACGATGACAACACAATGGACAAGTCAATTCTGGGAATGTTTGCCATGATGATGAAGCCAGGAGTGGTGTTGGATATTCCATCTTAATGAAGAAAAAAACATTATCAGGGAGTTTGAAGAGCAAGTCATGGCAGAAAAACATAAGAAAATTAATAGGGCTATTTGCGTAAGAAATCTCATTAATTTCATTGATTCTAAAATAGATTAGGAGTTGGAAGAAAATGAAATTAAATAAAGGATTTTATATGCTATGGAAATTAACAAAATGATTGTCAAAAATGATTGCAGGAAGTCTATAGAAAAGATGTTGATTGAGCTTAAGGAAGCATTGAGTCAGTTTGATAAATTATTTGATAAAATAGCAAGAGCAGGTTTGCCATCATTTTGGGGTCTTGGTGGTGGTCTTATATCATGAAATTCTTATGAACCCTTGCTAGTGTTGGCATAAAGTAATATAGACAGAACTCACGAGAAGAATCAGGTTCTTAAAGGAGTAACAGTGATCAATTTCCTTCAGAGACATTTTCAGCCACTGTGGTTAGTGAAAAATCAGTTTGTGGAAAGACCATCTTTCAACATAATCACTGCTTTCAGATTGGAATATCACAAGCTGGTTCATTCACCTAAGACAAACATTGAGATATGGAATAAGTGCAGAGCTTGGATGACAGATTTACCAAAGGATCCCTCAAATTCAAAGAATGATAAATCAACCAGTCAAGGAAATGTAGCAACATCGTCATCAATTCATATTTAGAATATAGATTAGGATTTTAATTTCATGTTATTTCCTCTTTTAAAAGAGAGAATGTAATTGTAATAAGACATTTTGAGGACAAGTAATAGATAGCGTACGAAGTCCTAAGTAGTTGAAGTAGTTAAGATCAGTTACACCAGTTACAAACTATTTTCTATTGTATTTAATGAGATAGAGAAGAAAGAGAAGGGTTTCGAGTTTTGGACCTTCTGACTGCAATTTTTGTACTCAGATTTCGAATGATAAATGAATGAAAAACAAGTTTCTGGAATTTTTTGATGTTAATATGTCTTCAAGTTTACATTCTGTGTTTTCTATCTCTGAATAAAATGAAGTAATGAAGTTGTAGGTCTCCTTTTACTTGTGTGAATAAGAGTTAAAACCGTTAATAGGCGCTCCTTCATTTTAACTGTTCCTTTTCTCATAATTCTTTTGGAGTTTGAGGTGATATATTCTATACAACAACATATCAGTTTGGGCTTCTTTCTTTCATGTTCTTTTGATCATTCCATTCTATATCAACAGATAATAGCACTGTGGAACATTCATTGTATTTGATCTTTGAGGGTTTAATGATAAATATTTGAGGGTGATTAAACAAAGACAAATATTTCTGTGACATAATTATATAAATGTCTTAAGCACTGATTCCTTAGCACAGCTAAGGGATTGCCTCTTAAGGTACAAAATTTTTGCCGTCGTTGTGGGGGAACGAAGAAGCGAAGTTTTTCCCTAGGTTTTGTGCATATTTTCTCTGGTTGTTCAGAGAGGAGGAAATATTAAAGCTGTGTTTTCATTTCATAATTCGGGCTTATAAGAGGCCACATACGAGGTCAGATACCTCTTAGTAGAAAGCTCCTATTCTCTCAAATCCTGAAAATCTGGTTTCTAAAAAAGGCCAGAAATCAAGAACACTTTCTACACCTAATGCCACACTGCCTGCACCAAGCAGCAGTTCCCATACCCTTTCATCCAAGGATATTTCCCGGAAACTCATTTTCTTGGAACAAGAATCCTTGTCCTCACCCATTCATTTTCAAGAACCAAAATTAGAAGAACAATATTTGGAGTCTATTTCATTCACATTTACAGAAACTCAGCCTAATAAAGTTGCCAGTTCTTTTGTTATTGTTCATCAACCCCTTCCCATATCAATTGTTTCACCTCATCCAGCCACATCTACAACTGATATACAATCCCCACCTACTCAAGGCACAGTTAATCAAGGCATAAACATGGCAACCCCTACTTTCTTGATGAATAAATATGCACCATTAAATCTTCAGCAACCAGTGAATGAAATGGCTCAGGAATACCTTAAGTTGGTTCCTATATTTATTGGTGAAGATGAAATAACTGCAGAACAACACTTGCCTTTGTTTTTCACCTTTTTTGAAAATTTAAATGTTGAACATCTTGATGTACTAATGAGACTTTTTGTACAGTCTCTAAATGGAGAGGCAAGAAAATGGTTTAAAGGATTACCAAATGGTTCAATTAATGATTGGGATGAATTAGAAAGACAATTCATCCAAAGATGGGGTGAAAAGAGAGATAATGGTTATTCATTGACAAAGTTTAATGCTATTAAGAAAAAGTCTGATGAAAACATGAGTGATTTCATTAAAAGATTTAACAAATTGTATAATATTTTGCCTATCGAAATGAAACCCCCTCCTATTGGAGCAAGAGTTGTTTTTGTTGGGACATTTGTATCATATTTTAGTTTTACTTTGAGAGAAAGAGAAGATCTCCCACTCTTGAATAGATCTAAACTAATGCTTTGGAGATTGAAGTAAATATGACTGCTGCTAGAAAAGCACAAGAAAATAATTCAGTTCAAAATAAAGGTAAAGCCAAAGAAGAGTCATCATAGGATCAAAGGATTGATGACATGAATAAGGTCATCAAGAACTTGTCAAACAAATTAGTGAAGATGGAATTGGATAATAAGAAACCTGCACATCAAAACAAAGGGGTTTTTAATCCCCAATTCAGAAAGCAACCCTTGCAAATTTTGTAGAGGGAAAGGAGAGATCAGGACCAAGTTCAAGCACCCTTATATATAGAAGTAGCACCTTAATAGTATGTTTATCATGATCAGAAAGAGGTTGAAAATCAAATCTCTATTGTTTATATGGAAGATGATGAAGAAGAAGAGAAATGTGAAGAAGAATGTACAAAGGCTGATGTATCATTTGACCAGGAAGAAATGAATGATTATTGCAAACAATTCACTAATTTTATGCAAGCAGAACTGTATTAGATGTATGAATTAAGATCAAAAAATAGATTAAGAACTCAAGATGATGAGGAAAAAGAATCAGAGTCAGTTCCTTCTCCAATGGCGACTCCACAACCAAAGAACTTAGTAAAACAATTAGACAAGGGAAAACAACCCATCAATTCAGTAAAAGAAAATGAAAAGCAGCAAGCTGAGGCTTCCGAAAGTAAGTCTAATGATTCTAATATTTTGGAGAAGATTGTTACTGTACCTAAGAAACATGCTAATCCTAACAAAAATCAAGAAGAACCTGAGAAGATTATTAAACAAAATAAAGCTTTCAATTTGTCCAAGGAGTTAGAAAAGGTTAAAATTCAAGTACCCTTTCTTGACTTAGCTAAGACACCTGGCTACAAGAAGGAAATTGCAGAATTTATTAATCTCTCTCAGTCTGATGATGTTGGTGATATTGTGAATTTTCAAGAAGAAAAAACATTAGTCACCTTTGGTCCACATGTTGAAGAGGTAGATTCCTCTGTTCCTCTTTTTTATATATCAGTGCTTCTACATGATTTCATTCTGCATAATTGTATGTTAGATTCTGGTGCATCACATAATATTATGCCATTATCTGTGATGAAAGAACTAAATTTACAAATCGCTAATCCCTATAGAGACCTTTATTCATTTGATTCAAAGAGGGTGAAGTGTATTGGGCTTATCAAAGACATGGTGGTTTCCTTGGCTGAAATTCCAGCCAAGAGTAGCATGATGGATGTAGTGGTTGTAGATATTCCAGCAAAATTTGATATGTTGTTGTACAGATCTTGGGGGAAAAAGCTTGGAGGTGTCTTAAAATTGTACCTCACATATGCAATCATTCCTATCTTCAATGGGGAAGAGAGAAGGTTATAAAGAGAAACCAGATTTGTTACGACTACCACAAAGAAGGATGCAGTAAATTCCCCTATCTATGGCCAAGAGAAGGATGATCTCTATTGTTTTATGCTCCATGAAGATGCAGAATTTGTTGAAGAATCACAGAAGCAGCTCTCTTCAGCAATTTTACATAAGGAGCTGGATTCCAATAACATTTGGAAGTGTTATTTTGATGGTGCCTACTCAAAGGATGACACAGGAGCTGGGTTTTTATTCATATCTCCAGAAGGTAATATTTTACCTTTTTATTTTAAGCTTGAATTTGAATCAACCAATAATGTAGCTGAGTATGAACTGTTGATTTTGAGTCTTCAAACTTCTAAACAATTTGGAATTCAATGTATTTATATTTTTAGTGATTCCAAGTTAATTATAAGATAGATTAAGAATTCATGTCAAACCAAGCATCCCAGATTGAGGTCTTATAGAAATGAAGTGTGGGACCTTATTGAAAATTATTTTGAAGCCTTAAATATTCATTTTATTCTAAGAGAAGAAAAAAAAATGGTATATTCACTGGTAGTTGCAGCCAGTACATTTAAGACACCAATTAATCCAAGACTGAGACATGAGATTGAGTTGAGGCATAGGCCTTCAATTCCCGATAATGTAAAGCATTGGTAGGTTTTTGAGGATGATGAGAAGATCAATCATTTCCTAAAAATGATTGGAAATTTTGAAGACAGTGAAATAGATCAAGAAAGTGAACAAGCTCATAAGAATGATGTACTCAAAAACCTGAAGTAGTCAATAGGTGATCAGAAGAAAACAAATTTTACCACACCTTGGGGAACATTCATGTATGCCAGAATTCCATTAAGTCTCATGAATGCAGGGGACACTTTCCAGAGGGCAATGGATATAGCATTTGTGGGTGATAAATTTGTAGTCATATATTTTGATTATGTGACTATTTTTTCAGGTTCTGATGATGAGCACTTGGAGCATCTGCAGAAGGCTTCCCTAAAATGCAGGAAGTTTGGGTTATCATTGTATCCTAAGAAATATTTGTTTGCTTTGGAGGAAGGTAAGTTTCTTGGACATATAGTTTCAAATCAGGGGGTGAAAATCGATCTAGCAAGAGTTGAGGCTATACAAACAATCCCATTGCCTAGAAGTAAGAAAGATATTCAAAGATTTCTAGGGAAGATTATTTTTCTGAGAATATCTATCCCAAATTATGTTGATATTGTCAAGAACATAACAGATATGTTGAAGAAAAATGCTGAAGTGAAATGGGATAAATATGCAAGATAATCCCTTACCAGAATTAAAGAGGCTTTTCAAGAAGCTCCAGTAATGATCAACCTAGATTATCAAAAGCCTTTCCAAATATTTTCATTTGCATCACCTTCTACCATTGCTGTTGTGTTGCTGCAAAAGAACAAAGAGGGAAACAAGCAACCTGTAGCATTTTTCCATAAAGTTCTTTGAGATACAGAACTTAAATACAATAACCTAGAGAAGCAAGTATATGCTTTATTTAAATCATTAAAATCTTTCAGGACTTATGTACTTCATTCTCAAACAGTAGCATATGTACTTAACTCAGCTGTAAAATATGTGCTAGTTCAAAGTGATGTGGAGGGAAAAAGAGGAAAATGGATTGCCAAAATCCAAGAATATGATTTAGATATTAAGCCTACTAAGTTGGTCAAAGGGCAGGGGTTGGAAAAATTGCTGACAAAATCTAATTTCCAAGCTCTGGGAATTAATCTGCTTGCACCTTTGGATGAAGTAGTTGATGAAACAAGTCAAATTATCACAAAGTCAGCGATCAAGTACAAATATCTCTTCTCGGATTGGTATAAGGATATTATTCACTATTTTTTCTTTTTCTCTTGTCCTCCCTCAATCAACGGAACAAAGTGCAAAGCTCTTAAACTCAAAGCTCAACCTTATGTTATAATTGATGCTAAATTATATTGGAAGGATCATGCAGGTGTTTTGTTGCTATGTTTGATAGAAGGAGAGTCAATGGAAGTTATCAAAGAGTACCATGAATGTTTATGTGGGGGCCATTATAGCTGGAAATTTACTGCTCATAAAATCCTCAAATCAGGTTTTAACTGGCCTTCCTTATTTGCTTATGTATACAGAGTGGTTAGAAGTTGCCATAAATGCCAATTGTTTGCAGAGAAGAAAAGGTTAGCTCCTCTACCTCTTCTCCCTATTTTTGTTGAAGAACCCTTTAGACAATGGGGATTGGATTTCATTGGATAAATAAATCCACCATCAAGTGGGAAGTTCAAGTGGATTCTGACCTCCACTGATTATTTTACAAAGTGGGTAGAGGCAATACCTACTAGAAAAGCAAATGATATGGTAGTAATGAAGTTTCTGGAAGAGAACATTTTCAACAGGTTTGGATGTCGAGTGAAGATTATAACAGACATTGCTTAGATATTCAACTCAGTCAAATTCATTAATTTTTGTAAAAACATATAATGTTATCTTGTCTCATTCTATAGCATATCATCCTCAAGAGAATGGGCTAACTGAATCTTCCAACAAGACATTGGTGAAGATTTTGAAGAAAACAATTAATGAGAATCAGAAGAACTAGGATTCAAAGTTGATATTTGCTCTCTGGGCAGTAAGAATGACTACTAGAAGATATAATGGTAAGTCTCCTTATGATTTAGTATATGGCACTCAAGCTTTTTTTTTTCCACTCAACTAGCTAGACCAGTAATTTATTTTCTTCAAGAAGCACAAGAAGAACCCAATGCATTGATAAGAAAACTAAATAAGGTGATAGAATTGAGTGAGAGCAGGAATAAAGTTAGGGAAAACTTGGTCACATATCAGGAGAAAATGAAGTCCATTTTTTATAGGAAGGCAAAGGAGATTCTGCTCCAAACTGGAGATTTGGTATTAATATGGGATACTAGAAGAGAAGAAAAAAGAAAGCATGGTAAGTTTGACCCTCTCTGGTATGGCCCATACAGGATTATTGAAGCTAGATCAAATACCACTTTTATGTTGGAGAATATTGATGGAGAAACAATAAAATTTACTGTGAATGTGAAGTATCTAAAACATTATTTCCAGCATTGAAGTTTGATGGTTCACCATTGTACATATTCGGTTTTCTTCATTGTACATTTTTCATCAAGCATTATTTGACTCCATGCCTGAAGTGAAGGAACTAATCTGCAGGTTCTTAGTGTTTTGTGCAAAAAAACACTATCCCCAGGTGGAGCCAGATGTTGTGGATCGTTTGCAATATTCATTTATTCTAATTTTCAAAAAAAAATAAAAAAATAGAAAACTACTGAAAAGATACGTTAGAGTATCAAAGTTCATATACTTTAGCATAAAAATATATCTGCTCGTTATATTAAAGTTAAAAGTTTAAATACTTTTAGGCTTTATGAAAGCGGGTCCCAGTTCAAAGTTTAAATATCGAGCACTTTAACGAGCGGGATTGGATGATTTATCAAGCAATGAGCAAAGGGCTCAACCCATAAGCACTTTCAGCGCGTGGGTTAACATGGAGGGTGCCTCCACAGTTAATCATGTTGACTGCGAGAGTAATCCAGATGAGTGGTTGAGATTGACTGCGAGGGCATAAGCCAAATGAATCCTCCATACCTCAAGGCTTGCCGTAGTGATGTATGCTACCAAGTTGGTTACAGTTGTATTTCGCATTAGGATTTCTTGACGGTATTTTGGCACATCTTATCTGCATTTAATTTCAAAGCCTGCGCCACCTATTTAAGGAGGGTTCTCATTCTTTCTGAAGTTATTTTTTATTAGGTGGTGTTTGAAGTTTGTCTTTGCTGCGTCTTTTTCAATTTTCTGTCACCCTGTCAATTGTCTGCTATCCTAAAGTTGAATTATGGCTAAACGCTTATCCTTTTCAGGTTCTTCCAGTCACATCCCTCTCATGGACACTGAGAGGGATATCCAGGACACAAATTGTTCCCTTGACCACCTTTCTTTTTATCAGCAAGTCCTCATAAATGATAAGACTTCTCCAATTTACATCCCCATGGAAAAAAATGGTGTGTTGTCTACATGTATCTCGAAAGCTCATATTTTTCCCGAATTTATTTATTGGCTAGTGTCTGTTATGTACCCTGTGAAATGTTTTGTAATGAATTGTCAAGGGGAAAATGTTTTGCAAGTGTCAGCCCAATTAATTCACCAAGCTATATGTTACCCTGAGTCGAAGTCTTATGTTAAATTCTCTAAAGATTCCTTGATAGCATATTATGACAGTCTTGCATGTCAGGAGTTTAATCAATTCATTCATTTTCTGAAGCCAAATACACAACAGTTTATACCTAATAGTAAAGAGTTCCCTATGGAGGTTTTTGATGTTGAAGTCAAACCAGTGCTGAGCTGCATTGCAAATATTTTTGGAAAGGATGATGACAACACAGTGGACAAGTCAATTATGGGAATGTTTTCCATGATGATGAAGCCAAGAGTGGTGCTGTATATTCCATATTATTGAAGAAAAAAACATTGTCATGGAGTTTGAAGAGAAAGGCATGAAAGACAAACATAAGATAATTAATAGGGCTATTTGGGCAAGAAAGTTCATTAATTTCATTGATTCTAAAACATATCAGGAGTTGGAAGAAGATGAAATTAAAGACAGGATTTTATATGCTATGGAAATTAGAAAAATGATTGCAAAAAATTATTGTAGGAAGTCTACAGAAAAGAAGTTTATTGAGCTTAAGGAAGCAATGATTCAGTTTCATAAATTATTTGATAAAATAGCAAGATCAGGTTTGCCATCATGTTAGGGTCTTGGAGGTGGTCTTATATCATGGAATTATTATGAACCCCTGCTAGTGTTGGAAAAAAGTAAGGTAGACAACACTCATGAGAAGACTCACGTTCTTAAAGGAGCAACAGTGATCAATTTCCTTCAGAGACATTTTCAGCTGCTTTGGTTAGTGAAAACTCTATTTGTGGAAAGACCATATTTCAACAGAATCACTGCTTTCATATTGGAATGTCACAAGCTGGTTCATTCACCTAAGATGAACATTGAGATATGGAAGAAGTGCAAAGCCTGGATTACAGATTTACCAAAGGATCCCTCAACTTCAAAGAAGGATATATCAACCAATCAAGGAAATGTACCAACATCATCATCAATTCATATTAAACATATAGATTAGGATTTTAATTTCATTTTATTTCCTCTTTTAAAAGAGAAAATGTAAATGTAATAAGACATTTTTAGGACAATAATAGATAGTGTACGAATTCCTAAGTAGTTTAAGTATTTAAGATTAGTTATAGAAGTTACAAACTGCTTTCTATTGTATTTAATGAGGTAGATAAGAAAGAGAAGGGTTCCAAGTTTTGGACCTTGAGATTGCAATTTTTGTACTCAGATTTCAAATGATAAATGAATGAAAAACAAGTTTATGGAATTTGTTGATGTTGATATGCCTTCAAGTTTACATTCCGTGTTTTCTATCTCTAAATAAAATGAGGTAATGAAGCTGCAGGTCTCTTTTTACTTGTGTGAATAAAATTTCAAACCCTTAATAGGCGCTCCTTCATTTTAACTATTCCTTTTCTTATAATTCTTCTGGAGTTTGAGGTGATATATTCTGTACAACAACATATCGGTTTGGTCTTCTTTCTTTCATATTATTCTGATCATTCCATTCTATATCAATAAATAATAGCGTTGTGGAACATTCATTGTATTTGATATTTGAGGGTTTAATGATAAATATTTGAGGGTGATTAAAAAAAGAAAAATATTTCTGTGACATAATTATATAAATGTCTTAAGCACTGATTCCTTATCACAGTTAAGGGGTTGTCTCTTAAGGTACAACAGTGTGTCTTTTTTCTATCCACCATCATAGATCAAATATGATCCTTGTATAATATTTCTGAAGAAGATGTTCGTCCCCATTGGAGTTGCCACTATGTTATCACTCTGTAATTTCTCAAGGCTAAAGAAGAAATAAATGAGGTAACCAAAAACCTACTTTGGAGTTTAGGATCTAACCTTCCTAATGCTCAGAGAGGGTTCTCTCTTAACGATTTAACTTTGTTGTTTTCAATTGATTTTAGGCTAGTTATGTAATATTGATTTGGTTTGATTTTGATTTGTTGGTGGAATTACTGATTTAGATGGATATTTTTCTTTTCTACCTTTCCATTGGGATGTGGAGTCAATTTATCAAGAAAACAGGACATAATCAATTTCTAAAGCAAGTGTTACAGGGAAGGTTAGCTATGAAAAATCATATCTTAAAGGCTGAATGGTGAAGTGGTTTTCAATCGGGATCAAGGAGAAGTTAAGGATTCCTTAAACCAGATGATGAAGGAAGGTGAAAGAGGTAAATTGGGATTAGAGAGAAATTAAGGATTCTCAAAGCCAGATATAAGAAGAAAACATTAAAATTAATAACAATTCAAAACATAGTGTATTTAAACAAATTATGCAATAAAATTCCTGTTATAACACTTAAATTTAGAAAACATGCAAGTTTATGGAATACTTAAGGATATAACATGAATAATTGAAATATACTTCACTGAAGTAGATCAACACATGAATCCTGTAACTAAATGCTTTAATTAATTTTCCTGTCTTTCAACTTGAAAAATGGTACAATAAACCTGAAGGTAGTATATCAATTCAACTATATAAATATTCAGGAATCCACACTCAATACTTCAAATTGATGAAGTATTTATACAACTTATTACAAAATATCCTATCAAATTATTAGGATTTACTCTAGGAAATAAAATATCTGGACGCAAAAAGGTAGTGACACCTTTCTAACTAACTAAACTCTGGCGTTGATTCTCTGATTGTTGTTATTAGTTTGTTTCTCTTTCACGTTGTCTTCCTTTTCATCTCTTTTGCTCTTTTAATTTTTACAATAAATTATACTAATCCTCTGATGTTTCTGTTCTTTTAGTAAAAGTATATTTTACTTATAAGACATATGTAAAATACAAAATGTTTCCTAGAGAGTAATTGTATGAATGTTTTTGGTGTTGGCGTAGATGTTTTTATATCTCATAACAATTACTGTCTCTCTGTAAATTGTCTCTTCCTGCTCTGTTTCTTATTTAACTTTGTTTTATTTCTGTAGTTAAAAATTCTGCTGAATGAAGCCTTTGAATTCATATCTCGAGAGTCTAGAGTAAACAAGTTTTGGAACTAGTATCAAAATTGTTTATCCAATCTCCTAGTCTGCTAATTTCCTACAAAACAAAATAAAACAATTTTAATTGAAAACACAGGTTTGTAGAGAGGCAAGTGTGTTTTCAGTGAACTGGTGTGTCTATGGAATGAGTCAAAAATATGGAGGTTATCTCTAGTTGGAAATGGCTCCAGAGTGGATTTGAAACAATGGTGGCTTATCACATCGCAGGGTGGACAATTTTATCACAATGGTGTAGGGTTTATAATATTTCAACTATTAGTGGTTTCATATCATGGGTTAGGTGGTTTATTGCATGATGATTAATGGATTGGAAGTTTGGGACTAGAGGGGTGCAATAAAGCATGGGAATGCCGTGTGGCAGGAGAGAGGGGGTGTGAAACCACCCATTTCACACCCCCCCTCAGTGTTAATCTTTGGAATGTCGGGGGATGGGAAATAGAGTATGTGCCATTATATTTTGATGGCAGTAATAGAATGGTGGATAGGCTTTGCGATTTTCAAATGTGGTGGGGTCAGGAAAGGTTTAAATAGAGGTTTAAATGAAAGAAAAGGGTTAAATTAAAGTGGGACCCAGGGATTATTTGCGAAGGGTAGATAATATAAAGTGGGGGTTAATGAAATATATTAAGCGGGGAGAAACTATAGGTTAAAATGATATAAAGGGGTTTGGAAATACAATAGCAGAGTGTTATAAATACAATATGTGAGGGGTTTAAAATGATAACGGGGAGGGTAAATGAAATGGGGCCCGATAGATTTTAACTATTTAAAACTATATAGAAAGTGGGTTTTCACTTGTTTTTTTGGAAAAATCAGAGTTAGTAAAGGGGAAATGATTTTTCAAATGGAAATGGGGTTTTAACTAGGGAAAGGGGTTTTAGGAAGGGAAAATGGTTAGAAAAGGGGGAAAGGGATACTTATCAAAAGGGAAAGGGTTTTTACAAGGTAAATGTGTTTGAATAAAGGGAAAATGAAGAGGGAATGGGTTTTTTAGAATTAGGAAGGGGAAATTAGTAAGACATTAGTGATAAGAGATAAACGAAATGATGCTTTTCATAAATATTGAAAGTAATCTACCTACCCTTTATTTATACTAACATTTTATTTCCTTTATTGGGTGCATTTGAGCTTGCTGACCCTTTTATTTTCTTTTGATAAGAAACCTAACCTATTTCTAACCTTATAGCTTCCAATGGCTCCGATTAAACTTATGAGCTCATTTTCTTCTCTACCTAACTACTGATCTGCCAAGATTAAATAGTTTGGCCAAATCTTTATTCACTAAATATCATGACATGAAATTTAAAAGCGTGAATGAATCAAGATTAAATTGTATGATCATCATCAATTATGGCATTTTGGACAAACTGCACATAGTTTTTATTTGCATAAAGTAAACTAAGAGTAGTGGCATTTGAGTGTGGAACACTTTTAGGATCTATTTTTATTTCTTTTTGTGGGTTTCATAATTTATATCCGTTTTAATCTTCTTTCTTTTGGTCCTTTGATTATTCTTTTAGGACATACCCTCTTTCCATTTTTTAATATGGGAAAACATTTGCAGAAAGAAAAGGTATGTACAATATTACAAGATTAAAAATAGGCAATTCAAAATTATGATCCCTATTATTATAGGACCCTAACAGAATGAATTTGTTTCATCTACAAATCTTCTAGGATTTTCCCGAGCCACATAATTTCCTTTGTCGCTGCAACTGGTTCCACATATTTTTCCTCAGTTATGGAATTTGCTGGAAGTGATTGTTTGCGTGATCTCCAAGAGACAACTCCTGATCAAAGATTCATAATATAACCTGAAGTAGATACCCCAGTTCCTTTGTCTCCATCAAACTCTGAAGCAAAGTACCCAATCAAGTAGAAGTCGCCCACCTATGTATGTTTGAGTCCAAAACCTTGAGTCCCTTTCAAGTACTTTAGAACTCTTTTTGCAGCAGACCAATTTCCTTCACAAGGTTTTTGCATAAACTTGGAGAGGATTCCAACAACAAATGAGATGTTTGGTCCAGTAGTAGTCAGGTAGATGAGACTTCCTACAAGTTGTCTATACTTCGTTGCATCCTCAAATTCCTTCCCTTCAATGGATGGGAGCTTCAAGTTTTGTTCCATTGGAGTGGTAAAAGGATTGTATTCAACCATGCCAATTTTTTTCAATAGATCTCAAATGTACTTCTTTTCAGAAAGGAATATAAATTTAGGATGTTGAGTTACTTCAATACCAATATACTAGTGAACATAGCCCAAATCAGTCATTTCAAAACCTTTCTTCAATTCCTTCTTTGTGGATGCAATATAACTCTAAATGTTCCCTATCATCAAAATATCATCTACATAACCCACATGATATACAACTGTTTTTCCAAATTTCTTAACAAAGAAACTTGCATCATCAGGATCAAAATGTTTGAAGTTAAGTTTGAGAAGACACTCAGTTAATTTATCATACCAGGTTCCTCGTGCTTGCTTGAGGCCATACAAGGAATTTATAAGCTTGCTTACTTTTTGTTATTTTCGCTTCACAACAACTCCTTTTGGTCGGGACATAAAAAAATTATCCTTTAGATCTCCATTCAAAAAGGCATTTTTTACATCCATTTGATGGAATTTCCAACCCTTCTGAGTTGATAAGGCAAAGGGTGTCCGGATGGTAGCCCATTCTGTTGTGGGGGTAGAAGTTTCCTTATAATAGACCCCTTCTTTCTATGTAAAACCTTTTGCCACAAGCCTAGCTTTGTGCTTGTCAAGTGAGCCATCCGCTTTATACTTGTTCCTGTATACCCAGTTGCACCTAATTGGTTTGGTTCCCAATGGAGGATCAACCAACTTCCAAGTTCCAATATTTATCAAGGAATCATACTCCTTTTGCATCAATTGATTCCATTCGTCATGAGTAGAGGCTTCTTTGAAGGAAGTTGGTTCAAGATCTGTAGACAAATTAAATTCACAATTATAAGCAACATCCATATCAATAGGTGAATCAGAATCATCTACATCACCTCCATTTTTCCTGGTTGAACTTCTTGTTCCTGTCTTTCCAACCTCATCGAGACGAACATTTTCCAATGTCTTAGTAAGACATTTTGGGCGACCTTTATGAGATGGCCTAGGCTTCTCATTTGAGATTGAATCAACATTGAGTCTCCAAATACTATTAATCACATCATTCAAGGTGTTAGCTATGGTTGGTTCTTCATGTGGGGAAGAGAGTGCTTCAGAAGACGATTCGACAGATTGATTCATTATAGGAATCCCCCCTTAAATATGCGGAATCTTATTATAAAATTCTTGAAATGAATTTGTATGTGTGAATACATCTAAGCGATAAATTTTTCTCTCAACATCATCGTCATTCTTGGAAGATTCAAGGAATATGACATCTCTAGTCTATAGGAAAATACAATGTGAAAGCTACTAATTTATATTTCCTTATTCCTTAATACTTTCTTATGAATCTTATTTATCTTGTTGTGTTTCGTTATTAAATATTTTCATAAAACAAATGTAAATATAAGAAAAGTAAATAAAATGGAAAAATATATTAGGCTCCAAGCCCGGAAAAAACCCTTCTACGGGAAATACCCATAAAATATCATTTCTTATATAATTTTATTCAAATGAGACAACAAATACCCAAACTATAGACAAATTTCTCCTCAAAATACCAAATCAACCCTTAAAATATAATTAAATCACCACGTATCATTCTTGCATCAATCTGCAACTTCGACCACAATTACGAAGCTAACCTCAATTACGACGCTACCACTTCATCATGCAAATTGAACCCTGTAGCTGCTATGGAAACCCTAATTTATCTTCTTCAAGAGATCCTTCTTTGATAAGTATAGATCTTCCCAAGGTTAATGAAGTAAAATAAAAGTATTTCCACTTCCAACAACTTGTTACAGCAACTTGCCCTACTGCAACTTAGACATGCAATTTCAACCTTCCTAGAAGTTGTAGAAACCTTAATTCTTCGTATGTGTGGGAGAGATAGAGCCTAAAAATACATATTCTTACTTATTTTTTTCTTATAGACCTTCTCTCTTCTTGTCTTCTTGATTCCCAGCTACAGATTGAACTTCCTTTCTTGAGATTGAACTTGTGAGTGAGTGAGTGCCAAATGAGGTCGAATCTTCTCCTTTATATAGTTTTTTCAAGGGGTCAATTTCCCTCCTTTAGATGAACTTGAAGCTACCAAGGTTGAATTTTACTTTAGAGGTTTCAAGGTCTTTCTAGACTCAAAATAAATTATTTTACAATATATATTTATCCCATAAGGGTCTTATAAACATGATTTTCACTGTATTAACATGAAAATATATCATATGACCTAACAAATACTAGAAACATGAAGAACATGCTTTTACCTATAATACCATCAATTATGATCATGAAAATCATGCTTTAAAATAATATATATATATATATATATATATATATATATATATATATATATATATATATATATATATATATATATTTTTAGATAAGATACATACTGAAATGAGAAAAATAACAATTATGAAGATCGAAACTAGTTACATTCCAACACTCCCTCTTAACTAAAGAGGTATTCATCATTGTACAACCAGTACAACATCATTCTTAAACTTAAGAGATCTATTAAGAAGAGTCAAATTGATAAGAAAACAAAAATCATGAACATTATAACCTCAAGGGCTTCACTAGGGGATCAATACTATACTACATGCATTAATATTGGACAATATATATTGAGAAAAAAATGACATAATATATTGAGCATATAATAGGGGGTAAAGTTTTTTTTATATTGGAAGGTATAAAAAGTGGAGCTCGAAGTTAATGAAAAACATGAACGGGTATAAAAAATGTTTATGAAAAAATGATACCTACAATATCTAGTGAAAGTAGGGGTTTTTTAAATTGGAAAGATGTGTTTGTATTGGTAGGGGGTTAAATAATGTGATTTTTAGAAGTATTTTCCAAAATGTGGTGAAATTAAAGGTATTGTTTAGTATGCCACGAACACATGTGACATGTCAGAGGTTCAATTTGTGAAGTCCCTCTAATTATAACTAGAATTTCCTTTCGAATCCTAAATAGACAAGATCAACTTCATTCAAGAGCATTATGCTAGGAGGATTTACGTGTGATACCACACTACCTATACAAGGAACATACCCCATCCATATGTTCACAAGGTATGTCCTTTTAGGAATATTTTGGTCTTGGATTCCCAATCCTAAAAGAATAAATGTCCTCTTTGATCACTTTGATCTTAGACACCTGTCACATTCTTAAAGAATGTTGGTACCTTTCCTTTCTTGGATTCTTTATCCTCAAGAAACCAAAAATATTTATCCAATCCTACACCATTCTCTCTCCAATGCCTTCACTTAGAATTATGGTTGTTAGTCCTCGTCAGGTGCTTGACACATTAAAAATAGAATGCACATGTGATGCCCATCATCAATCCCTATCAACTAATATGATATCCATGTTACTTATTAACTAAGGAATAGATCCTTGATCATATGTAAGGAGACTCCTTTGCTCCCACTCAAATCCAGAGAATATTCCAAACTTCTTTTCTGTTTGGGAATTCAACACTGCAAGCCTTGTAGCATATCTTCATAATAGTATCATCTACCTATTCTTTACAACTACATGGTGCCCTCTTTCCTTTTCATCTCATTGTATCGATATTTCCTTCTTCCGAGGTATTATGGATCCATCTTCTTTCTGTAATATTGTGATAGGATCTAGGTAATTAATATTTCACATCACTTTCATCTTGTCCTCATCAATGACAAAATTAAATTAAGCCTTTTGAAACTCTAGGATGATCATTGCTTCTTCATGTTGTTGTAGGAACTTGAATTTTAGGTTATCTCCTTGCAATTCTACCTCTTAAAACCAAGATGAGAACATCTTGATTTCATAATTTCCAAAATGATATGTTGAGATTGCCTAAAAAATCATCACATATTCCTACAATATCCTTCTAGGTAGTAAAACAATATGTTAACTAGATAAGCAACCAAAAATATTCATAATAGAATTAATTCATCGTGATGGATTTATCATCAAGGAATTAACATCCACTTTTTCCTTCTCCACGCGAACATCCCTTTTGTAGGAAAATGTATCTAGGTTCAATCTTCATTTAATGTACTTGAGTCATCTTGTAATGTACTTGACAAACTAATAAAGAAAAGAATTATTATTATTATTATTAGTGTGACTTATTAAAGCATGGGTTTCATGCATGGGTCACCATGTTTTGGGTCAAAGTCCCCATTCAGGACTTCTATGATTTATTCTGAGTTAATAGAGTCATTGTACATTTAAAGAGACCCATTTTGGGATTTTGAATCATGTAAAAAGGTTTAATATTGAGTTAAATATGAATTATGTGACCTTGTAATGTACTTGAAAAACTAATAAAGAAAAGAATTATTATTATTATTATTATTATTATTATTATTATTATAACTTATTAAAGCATGGGTTTCATGCTTGACTCGCCATATTTTAGGTCAATGTCCCCATTTAGGACTTCTATGATTTATTTTGAGTTAATAGAGTCATTGTAAATTTAAAGAGACCCATTTTTGGATTTTGAATCATGTAAAAAGGTTTAATATTGAATTAAATAGAATTATGTGAGCCCCACACCAAATTGGCCTAAAGGGGATCACGTCGTTAATTCAGCCTAAAGGGGATCACATCGTCCTAATAGACACCTATTCAAACTCACCTGGAGCCTATTAAAGGAAGGAAATTAAATTCATTTTGAGCACACTCTCTCACAACAAGTTCGATATCTCTTGTAGACAGGAAAAGTTCAAAGTCTGTTGCTGGGAAGACAAAAGAGGTCTGTGTTTGGGGAAGTATAAGTAGAAGAAGAAAAATGAAATTTTGGTGTCTGAATCTCCCTATTTCGTGCTATGGATTGGGAGCTTGAAGTCTACAAATTTTGATTTTTGCCGGAAGCTGTCTACTACCAGAAGTTGCTGCATAGTCAAAGTTTCTAGAAAGGGGTAGAAATTCTGGAAGTTGACATGGTGTGCAGGGAGGTTATGGTCTTTGTCTAGGGTGAAGAGTCTCAAATAATACTATTGGAAGGAATAAGTTCTTGATTAGGTTTTCCCCTCGAGGGAAGTCTTGCCTTGGCATATTTCTTTCATCTGGTGTTTATTGTTTTATGTGCTTCTACTTTGGTAATTGATTGATGACATAAAAGCAAGAATATATAAATAATCACAATAACAAGAAACATCACAAGTAATTATCAAGGATAAGAAAATATTTCTGCCTTTCTAATTTTCTAACATGGTTTCAAAGCTTTGGTGAAGAAGGAAGAAAAAGGAATTCTTCAACACTTAATCAAAGAACCATTCAAAGGATCATCTTAAGGAAGGAATCTGATACACTCTAGAAATATGTCTAACAAAATCAAGGGAGAAAAAAAACTTAAAGGAGCCTTAAACTACATGTCCTAGAATAAGAGAATTAACCTCGTACTTGAAAAGAATAAAGTACTGGACCGAGTAAAAGGAAATGTAAAGAAGCGTAAAAAGGATTCCGATGACGATGAAAAATTGAAATTCATGGAACTATAATTGGTGGCCATGACTCCAATGGTAGAAGGAATAAATGAAAACCTTGTCCTATTCATAGCCAACATCAACCATGCTCAAGAAATGTATGAATCCTTGTCGAATTTATTAACTATTAAGAATAGTGGTCAAGTAGAAAATCTGAAGAATGAGCTAAGAACTACAAAGATGACTAAATAAGGTAGAATGGACTCCTTATTTGTGAATATAGAAAGAATCAAGGATGAAATTTTGGCCATTAATAAAATTGTTCCATAAAAAGAACTCGTGATCACTACCTGTTTTAGTATTACAAAACCTCCCCATTATCCAAGTAAAATAGATTAGAAAGGCTAATAGGGACCCTTTAAAATTTTTAGGATTAATATTTATTTTTAGAAATAAAACCTAAAGATAGGATTTTATTAGATTAATTTTTTATTTTTCTTTAAAAAATAAGAAAATCACCTAAAGAACACCTAAAAGAACCCACAAAGAAAAAATCATAAAAGCTGGAAGCATCGAAGTTGCGAATAGCGAATCATTGAAATAGTGAATTGCCGAAGTACGAATAGAGAATTTATGATATGCAAATCACGGAAATGTGAAGTAGCAAAACCCATCACATAACAAATGCCGATATCGCATTTTGTCATCTGACATACCCCAATATCACATCTTTTCTAAAATCATAGCACTATTGCAATTTGCATTTTTCATTTTTCACATTGCTTTGAAGCGCTAAAACTTGTCAACTACAAAAATTGTCGATCAACAGATCCCAATGTGATTACATCTGTCAAAATCAAACGAACCCACGCTTATCAATTTAATGTTAATTTAGGCGTTTTGTAATCTTGAGGCTTGAAATCAATTTGTAATTATTTAAAATTTAATACTTAGGATTTCCCATTATGCATGTGTTAAGTTGATAGGACAATTAATAGCGTTTGAAGTGATTTCAACTTATCCTCTCTGGTTTCTTTTCAATAGGGTAATTCCAAAAAATTAGTCATAAAAGGAGGTCAAGGTTAATTAAAGCGTGAAGGAAATTCAGCACCCCATCATTTTTAGTCATACATCAAGAGGAAAACAATGAAATGGTTCTTCAAGCTACATCAAGAGGAAAACTACATGCAACCCACAAATTGTTTCTTTGAGCTGGGAGGGGGTCTATTAGTTTTTCGAGAACGAGAAACCATAAGTAATTTTGGATAGAAAATATGTGGGCAAAAATACTTTATCCAATGGTTCATAATCATGGACGAATACTGCTAATTATTTTCTTCACATAATTGTTGCTCATCCTAAGATGCTGCCATATATTGATTTAGTGAAACGGGTGTTAGATAATGTAGATATCATAGATAGGAAATTTCTTATTAGAAGTAGAATTGTCATTGGCTCTCTCAGGCCATCAAATCTGAAGAGTATGTATAAATTTCCACAACCCCAGAAGACATATGATGCCCAATTTGTTCAAGAGTTCATGCAGGAGAATGACCATCATGCAACTGTAATTAAATAATGGAGAAATGATCCTAACCGGCATAAGCACGACGATAATGGTATGTATTTATTCATCTCTCTTAAAAGCACATTCTCTCAGATAACTGCAATGATGTGTCATCTCTTTGGATCGGTAAATACGACCAAGTTTAAAGAGAATTAGACACCCTTGATAGAAGCAACCTTTGATGGCTATATTCTAGATTGGGATACTATTCTTTCTGATAATTTGATAAGATTTATCACAGCCTGTAGAGAAAATTGAAATGCCCCACCCAATGCAGTCCCTCCTTTTTATATGAGTTCTTATACCTTAGACGCAGTCTATTTTTCCTTAGAATTTTCGTCATTAGAATGGAAATGGACCAGGCAAGTTGAAACCCCCATCTACGTACAGTTAGATTTCTTGTGCGAATAAAAATATTGCTCTCATATGGTTAGAAAGAAATATCCCTAGAGTCACCCCTGAAGACTTGGTAGCTCTATTCCTTTTGGGCCTCCCCTAGAGATGGAATTTTTGTTAAGATTCAGTAAATGGTAGAGAGAAACTACCAAGTTGGATCCTACTGCAATTTACAGTGATAATAATAGTTGCATCAAGGTCTTTTAAAATATTTTTTTTTACGAGAAATCCAAACACATTGATATTTGGTACCACCATCTACGAGATTGCGTGAATAGGAAGATGATGTCGCTGCAGTACATTCTGATAGAGGAACACAATGCAAACAATTTGACAAAAAAAAATTTATTCAAGTTCCATAGAGGCAAGATTGGACTGGCATATAATCCCTGTTTTTATGAGTGAGAGTGTTAAAAATGCATGATGAAAATCTAGTTCTCACTTTTCCTTGGTTAAATTAGACTAAAATTTGCATTTCAATTTCAACAAAATAATTGTAAGTAGGTAACTTAGGTAAGATGGATTTTGTCACTCAGTTAACTCAATTAATTCGAGTTGGATACACTTGAGTTCAATTCAATATGATTAATTGCTAATTTCTAGCAATCTATTTAAGTTAAGTTGAGTTATTTTCAATTAAAATAGTTCCAAATATTGGAGAAAATAGTGGAGGGTCAAGTTGTGTAGAGTAACTTCAATCACATTCAGTGGTCATACAGTTAATTTATCAATCAACCCAAAATAACTTATGCATTTGGAGAATTCAAGTTAGTGAGTTGAGATTAGATTTCAAGGGCAATGTACTATCAATTGTAAAATAATCCAAGTTGTACATGTGATGCATGCAGTCAAAGAATGGGCCTACAATAATTTCGTAATCCAGTTGAGGAATTTCCCCAAAAAGTAGGGGCTAATTCCTCAATAAACAACAAAAAGAAATAGGAGCTTGGAGGCTTGAAAATTTGGCTAAGTATTGGTCAGGTTCAATGAGTTAGGTAGAGGTTAGAAGATAGAGGTGGAGGTAGTGTTCAAACTTGAGAAAGCATATTGTGTTCATACATATTCTTTGATTAATTCTATACAAATGTAAAGGGTTTTGAGCAGTAGCTTTCCCTTAGATAAATCATTGTGTATATGTGTTAAATCTTGATGCATGTCAATGATTTGTGTTCTCGATCATGAATTTTCTTCATATATCAGTAGAGTAGCTTCTAATCTTGTGATCTAGTAAATTTCATGAAAAATTTAGAATCTACACATTAATTTCTACAAATGCTTCCATAGAAATTTTTATTTTTGTTGAACTAGTTGAACATAAACAATTAAAATAATATTGAGCCTAAATGAAAAAACATTGTTGGCTATAATAATCTTAAGTACTTTTTAATCTTTGATGACTTTTAATTAAAATCATTATAAAACATTAATAATCTTATTCACATTGCAAAGAAGGCACATAACATATTTTTCTCCAAATACATTAAATAGAATTTTGAAATAAAAAATTGAATATAACCCTTCCACATTAAATACATATTTTGTTCCAAATACATTTTAAAATAAGTGTTTTTAATAATTTTCTGTTGAAAATTTGTCTAACTTAAAGATATGTTTTTATTTTAATAATATTACATTTTAATCTATATTAATTAAAATAAAAAATAAACTTAAAATTTTTATATTTTTATACATTAAGTACTCTTAGCATAAAAAATGCTAACTAACATAAACAAGTTTAATACTTTTTCCCACACATGAAATCGAAGATATACCAAACAATGACGATATGATAAACGAGTTTAATTATATAATTTTTTTTCAATAAACAAATTACTTTACACTGTTTCCCATTTTGCCCAAATAAAATAAAAAAGATCATAATCTTAAATAGAAAAATAATATAAGTTGTCACGAACAAATTTTATAGCTTACTATTTTGAGATAACAAGTTCTAAGCATACATACATAAATAGGGAGTGACTTATCTCATCGAGTTGATGGCAGAGATGAAAGCACCCTCTAAGGTTTATCTCAGTTCCCACCTTTACAATTTCTACTATTTCAACGATATTTATATACACGAATACCCCTTCGCTTAAGATTAGCTTCCTCTAGTTCACTTAAAATGCTTTGAAGCAGTAACTTAACCCGTTTACCATATTCATCTACATTATCGCTTCGAAGAAACTCTCTAAAAATTTCAACGTCTTTTCTTCTCACCACACGAAGACCCCCTTGTTTATAAAGTGCCCTTGCAATATTAAGACCAAATCGCAGGTGAGATGGTTCTATGAATCTGAAAACTGAAAGCACAAGCTCCACCATTCGGACTATGGCTTTTACTATGTTCAAAGTTTGTAGCATTTTCTTCTGATCTGCGTAGCTATGGCTTTCATTTGAATTATCTGTGACTAAGGAATCAATTACATGGTCCAGTGCCATACTAATTAGATGAATATCCTCCATAGCCCCGTCATGTCCAGCACCGTTCTGAGAAGTGGAATTCAAATGATGAATTATTGCAGCTACATGCAGGGTTTGGAGACAAGAAATGCAAATTATCACCACGTTCACTAGAACGTCCACGTAGTGTTCAGAGTCTAAGAGTAGGGATGAGCTTTGAGCATTGTCTTCCCGTTGTAGAGATCTTCATTGGTTATATTTGTGGTATTCTCGCGCTGTAACAGAGAAAGAGTGTTCTCCACGACACAATTGCTGAAAATATATGTCCAATTAGAGAACCTACGCTGTCGTAAAACAGTCTACGGTAAATTCTTAAAACCATGCTCTGGATTTTCAAAAACTCCGACTCTGCAAGGTCATCTGAATGTGTACGAACGCCGATACAGAGTTTTCAGGTACAGTTTGCACGTCGCTGTCTTTCAAACCGATGATATCCACGATCTTCGCAGCTTCTCTGCGGATTTCTTTAGAATAATCACATGGAGAATAATTGTTTTTGTATAAATAAAGAAAGGGTTCATGTATTACCATGAACAAATATTCATATCCATTGATTGACGAAAATGTTTCCCGGTTTTCTTCCCTGTACTGGCAATGAAGATGGACCAGATTTGATTTTTTCCACAGGGCCTTCCAATACTTCTCTTCATGCATGTTTCCTATTTTGTCCTCAGCAATTACAAGAGCTCACTTCGCTCAGGAGATTCTTCATCTCTGTCATGGTCAAGACATTGGTATAGTCGGGAATAACGTCAAGACCTAGGGTTAGGGTTTGGCTTCTGTTGTCAAGAATGTATTGCGACAGCTGTTGCTTCAGTTCAGCGGGAGGGATGACCTTGCTAATGTCGAAGGGCTGGCGGGTATATGGATTGACAACATCGTGTTTTGTGTCCCAAATCTTCTCAAGCGTCGTGCGATCGTAGAGCAGCTGAGCAGGGTCTTCTTTCACTGGCAGTCGAATTGGATCATAAGCGAATTCTTGAAACAACGTATCAGCAAATTCAGCAGGAACACCATCAGAGTCCATTTCGGTATAACTTGTGGAAATTTCCTTAGGAGAAGCTGACAAAGAGAATGTAATACTTGATATTGCGATCTAAGTGCGGGGCTTTTGATATGTGCAAAATAGTAGGGCAAATGATCCAGTCGTCGACTCCATTGTATGATGCACATGCTTAGGGTTCACGCCCTCTCTCAAATTGCGCGCTTGGTAAGTGGCTTCAAGGTCACAATGAGTTTCCATAGCATAAAAGACCGTCACTCTTACCAAGTCATGTCTCAAGAACTCTATAAGGTATAATATATTTCGTAGATCAATTACTTGTGATAAGATCTTTACATATTTACTTCGATGGGCGTCCTCAGTTGGAATTGGCTAATTTAATCATTTTTTTAATTAATTTTTTTGATGATATGGTGTGAATTGGATGATGTGTGGTCACTACTTCATCAATAAAGTCATCACTTCTTTGCATATCTAAATCACATGTTTAAACCATATTTAAATTAATTTTTAATTAAACATGATTAAAAATTTGCTATGCCTATCGTTAATAATCACATATGTTAATTAGTGAGAAATGAAAAATAAACTTTTAAAAGATGCAATGCAACGTGTATTAATTTTGAAACTTATAACTTGGAAAGTGCGCGTTTAAAATATTTTCCTCCACTCCATTAACATAGTTGTTGCATATGTATGACATTCAAATTCAAATGTATGCCCGCTCACACGCCACTATAAAAACAAAATATTATTTTATTAAATTATTATTGATTCGGTGGATTGATTTTTTATTATTTTAAAAAAAATTGTTGTTGCTGAATATTCAAGTCTCCATGCTACTCATTTCAACTTACTTCCTTAATGTATCCACCTCAACAATTAAATCTAAAATGATTAATGAAGTTGACATGATGTATGGTAATAAAAAATAATTAGAGTTTCTTATTATTTAAACAATATAATAAATGAATAATAAATGGTGGGTTTAAATTATATTATAGTTTTCAGTTTCATTATGTAAAAAAAAAATAGTGACTATCATGTGATAATATATCACTTAACTAATTCAATTATACTTCTTGTTGTATTAAGAATTTGTGTTAACTTTTGATGTGTTGGAAGTTCTCATTAATAATAAGATTTCATTATCACACAATTTCGAGAATTGTAATATAGGGATAACCCCTAATATTAATTTATATCAAATTATTTTAATACAATAATAAATTGTAAGATTTGAGAGTGCAAGCTTCTGTGATCCATAACATATTAGATATAAATCTTCCGGGAAAATCACATGAGAATTTTAGGAACGACGCGTTTCAAACTACCAACTGTAGTTCATCATCAGGATAATGAAGATTCGCTGATCTGACAAACCCAATTTATACCAGAAGGAGAGAAGCAACTGTCAAAACCCAAGAAAAGTTAAAGAACGGTAAAAATAGAAATAAAAATAGAAAACATAACAAACCCAACCCTAAAAACGCTAGTCAAAACTAAAAAAATATAAAATCAAAACTAAAAAATAAAAATAAATAAATAAATAAATAAATAAATAATAACAAATAAATAAAAATATCAAAAAAATAAAAATAAAAATAAATAAATAAATAAAAATAAAAATAAAATAATAATCAAAGTCAAAATAAAAATAAAGGAATTAATCCATAAATAAATACATTAATAACTAAATGTTTAATTAGGACTAAAATAAAAATAAAATAAAACTAAAAATAAAGGATTTAATCAATAACTAAATAAATTAATAAATTAATAAATAAATACATTAATAAAATTTTAAAGACAAATAAAATAAAAAATAAAAAATTGTTATTTTTATTATATCTATATAACTAAAATAAAAATAAAGGAATTAATCAAATAATAAATAAGTAAATCAATAAATAAAAATATTAATAAATACATAAAATTGGAAATAAAATTAGAGTAAAAATAATAAAATGAAAATAAAAATAAAGATATAATCAATAAATAAATTAATAAAGTAATAAGTAAAAACATTAATAAATAAATAAAAATAAAACTAGAAAAAAAATAAAAATAAAAAAATAAAAATAAATTATTTTTAT